>CM058043.1:66093711-66237927 GCA_030169165.1 Centaurea solstitialis
TAATGATTTGCATACTTGAGGGACCATCTGTGTAATAAATGAACTTTAGGGACCAAATCCACAATAAATGACATACATCAGGGACCAAATTTGTAATTAGCTCTATTTATTTCACCAATTGGTCTAAACCACAGAGTATGCATCCCTGTGTGTACAACATCCAGTTTTTCCCCTAGAGACAAAGTATGCATGTAACCATTTTCACTGGTTATGCAGTTATTACTTGTACCATCTGCATTGCCTCCTCATTTAGTGCACAAAGTACAACCTTTACCCAACCTATCCCCACTTTAGGGTACAACATTCAGAGTAATGGGGTAATACTGGTAATTGATGCCTTTATTTAAAAAACAAATTAACCCCTACTTATACATCATCATGCATCATGCATTAAAATATGTCATAGGGTATCTATTACTAACACTAAATTTTACATCCTAAGATTCTATGTATATATAACTATATATATATGTCATCTTTTCCTGTTAGTATAAACTCTGGTATAAATAAATAGTGTTATACCAAATCTTTTCCTATTATTACTAGTAGATTGTTTTTACAAAGCTATAACGTAAAGAGTTCTATACATAGATCGACTACGGTTTGATGACCTGTTTACATTATTTGATGTTTGATTCTATTGGTTGGAAAAAAATTATTTGACGATTGTATTTGTCTACTCAATTCTTTGTACAAAAATGTGTTTATGTTTGGTATGATTCAGTCCAGTTTAAGATTTAGAAAATATATATAAGAAAATATAACAAAAGTTTAGACCAAAACCAAACTAAATCGGTTGGATTGAATGGATGCAATTAGAAGTTAATATGAAAGGTTAGGGGGCCTAATTGTCCTTGTGGATTAACATGGGGAATACGTGGATACATGGTTAACCAGACACAAAATAAGGTTGTATTTTTCCTAAATTAATCCAGATTTTAGGCCTTATTGTTTAACTTAATTTTCCATTTTAAGGTTATGTTTAAAAGACTCATATAATAAACCTTTTTTTTAAGGAACCCATATTATCAAATCCAAGATAACGTATAGTTTGCATAAAATTACAAATTAGTTCTCATAGATCATTTCATTTATGTATGAAAAATGTAACGTTTATAAGGTGCCTTTTGTTCATGACCATTTTATCAACACATAAAACAGTCATAAAGATCTCATATATGAAACAACATTGTATAAACATTGATTTTCAAACACGTATCATATCGATGTGAAAAAATACATGAATATTGGTTTGTAAGTTCATTCGATTTATTAGGTTTGTATATGGACATCTTCAACATGTGTGTTTGTATAGTGAGAGGTTAAAAGAAGATTCATATATGAATCAATTGGAATAACAATAATAAGATCGGGTTCAAACGTGAACGATATTTATTTAAAAGAACATACAAACCAACAAGTTAATATATGATTTTGTGAAAAAAGTCATTCAGGCAACTTTGGTCGCGACTTAAGTCGCGAGCAAAGTCGTCTGAATCATATATAATTTTATACGTGAATCATATATAATTTTTTTAGTTTGCATATTTTTGTAAATGCTTACTGTTCTTGTTTAATATTGCTTCATAACATGTAATGTTGTTTCACATATACATTTTAAATAAATTCCTTTTAGATATTTTATTGATTCACCCACAAATCTTCCACTAATATTCACTTTTTACATTTTCAAGATAGTTAGCCTTCCCAGTTTAATTGGTCCATTATAAGATTTTAGTTAAAAAATATATTTTTTATTTTTTAAATATCTAAAATGTCATTTACTATTTGAAATATATTAAAGAAAACTTATAATCAAAAGTTAGATATTAAATAAAGATCAATTAACCATTTAAAAGTAACACATGAACCTAAAATGATTAATTTTAAATAACCATTGTTACCAAAAATACAAAGTTATCTACTTATTTTGTGTCTAACGTAACGTCATTAAATTCTTCCAACTAAACCAATCCAAGTTTCTTATTTTGGGTTACTTTTTTCCCCCAATAGAATCGGACCGAAACCACCTTTTGTTTTTATGATTATTAAAATATTGTTATGGGTGGTTGGTATGTTTCGATTTTTCATTGGCTTTTATTTGTGATATGTTTCGATTTTGGTCCTTGTGTTTTCGGCTCTAGCATCTTGCTGGTTGCTTTTTTTCACTTTTAATGTTGTCGTCGCCGCTGTTGCAAGCAAGCAAAAAAAAAAAAAAACAAAACTTATCGGTCCATCCATTTAATTAATTAATTTAATTATATTAATTTCTACCCACAACAACTAATATAAATAGGGTTAGGATCAGGTTCAGGTTCAGATAAAAACTTATTTTTCATCGTGAACGTAAGGGTAATCGAAAACGTGGCATTATTCACTCTGAACAACACTGAATTCTGTGTTATTCACTCTTAATAATACATGATTACTCAAAATAAATATAACATGTGACATAATCTTATAGGTTCTCACGTTCGCAATCAGATTTGAGTTTCCATTTGATAATTTTGATAATAATATTTGAATAGTTTCTTATACATTATAATTTCTAATGGTAATTTATTTGAAATGATTTTTTAAAGATAAAAGTGCAATAACATATACAAACAGAAATACCAATTAGTTTTATTATATAAAAATTAATTGCGGAATTTTTTTAGGAGATTGGGAATTATTAATGAGTAATCTATATATATATAAAAGTAGGATGTTGAAGGATGATGTGGACATCCTATCTATTGAGTATTAGCTAATAGGAATTTTCTCATTGTTTTGATTTTTTTAAATATTAAATAAGTTAAAGACTATACTACCCTTATATGAAAATTATATGTTAAATATAAGAAGGACTATTTGGTAATTTTATTTATGCTTTGATTAGCCTTAACTTGCAATTTAACTAGCATTAACTTCTAAACTATGTAACTTCTTAAGGAGCCCCTTCACCTTCTTATTTATTAATTAAAAGAAAACCTACAACATAACATAATCATATATAAACTACAACCTAATGCTCCACTAAAATGTGATGAGCAACTTTTGTTTAATGTTATGCTATTAGGTTGCTATGTTTGTTGTTGTTTCTATTCTACAAAATTCATCTCCCATCAACATTGTAGCTCATCTTTCGTAAAAATTTTCAGGTAGGCTAACATTTTTTATGATTTATTTTAAGATTTTCTTGAGTTATATATTGTTTATATGTATATAAAAAATTTCCATACAACTTTATATACATTTTTGCGTATATTCCGTTTCATTATTATAAAAGTTTTTGATTTTTCCTATTTTTTAAACTTATTTCAATTTTTATCTTTATTTTTCTCCTTGATACTTCCTAATTGATATTTATATTAGTACTATAATATTTTTCTTTCATCAAAATTCAAATAATGTTTTTAATTTGTGTGTTTTATATATGATTGTTAATAAGTTTTGAGTTTTTGTTTGAAATTTCTTTACAACTTTTACTTTTGTTTTTCTCTTTCATGTTTTCCACATAATATATATGTTGTATGAGTGTTTTACATAAATCTTTTTCTAAACTTTTTTTTGCTTATATTGATGTAGTTTTCTAGAAAAAAAAGTTTTAACAACAATCAAACTCCAAAGTGTTACCACATGGTTTATTTACTCTTTGTTTTGTTGGAATTTTTTTCTCATTCTCTTATATTTTTATAGTCTCTGATTTTGCTTTTGTTTTTCCTAATAAAAACACCATCAATAAGATGATATTTTCAAACATCTCAATCCCATTTTTTTTCTTTGACATCAAATTTTGTCCTTTTTGATGTTGTTATTAACAAAATATTTTTTTTTGAACGGCAATTTAACTCACACACACGTTCCGGGGGTATCTGGTTCCATACGGGCACCGACTAATCTTCTTGGTTTATACCTAATTTTTCTAATATTTTTATTTTACATCATTCTAATATTTTGATTCAAATGAATATTTATAAGTAATTATACATATATATATATATATGAAATTACGATCAATAAGTATATTTCTATTTACATGACATGCATTTGAATACATTAAAATGTATGTATTTTTTACATTAAAAATATTATAAATTCAATAAACAATTTAAAATGGTGATTAATCACATTAGTATTTTCTTACAATTAGTGCTAGCCATATTATTTAAATACCATTTTTTTATATATCGTTTGAAAAAGAATATATTTTAAAATGACAAACTATATGAGTTTTAATCTTTTTTTACTATAACATACATGTTGATATGTATTATTCCTAATAAAATAAAATATCTAAATTTCAATTAACATATAAAGTTTGAACCACTATATAAAATTAAAATACTATTATTATTTGATATCTTATTAAAAAGTATATTTCTAAATGACCAACCATACAAGTTTTAATCAATTTTAACTATAATATATATATATATATTATTACATGTATTATTTTTCCAATAAGATTAATGTTTAAATTTCAATTAAATTAAAAACTTTGAACCAATATATAAACTTAAAAATATTATTATTATTCAATTCTTTAATAAGTGAAATATTTATTACATTTAGTACTACTAAATAAAATTAATATATAATTACTAACTCTCTTATTAATAAATTAATAAACATTTATTAAATTTAATATCATTAATTAAATAAATACATACAGTTAAAAACAATTAATAGAATCAATACATATAATTAAAATTACAATCAAAATTATAAGTTATGAGAATCAACTACCAATATGTAAAAAAAAATAGATAGAAACATATGTAGGGGTGAGTTCATTGTGAACGTGAGGATGGATGAAAGAATGACACATGTCACATTCAACATGAGTTCACAACCAAACTTTTGTTCGTATGTGTATATATATATTTATATATATAACTAAAATACACAAATAAATAAAATTAGGAAAAAAAAACTGCTACTATCAATAATATATAGTTTTTTCAGTTTCGAACGATAACTTACTACAATTAATAATTTATAGTTATTTCAATTTTGTTTTTTAATTTAAATTGAAATAAAAGTATGCAAAAGAATTGAATTAGAACTGATATAAAACCTTTTTTTCAAGATATAAGTTATGAAGAAAAACAACCTCAAGCAAAGAGAAAAAAACTCTAACACGAAAATATTAACAACTCAATTAGACTCGCATATAGTCAAAGTGATCACAATACTGGAGATTATTGTTACTTTTCGACCGATCGTTGGTTGGGAAAGGGGGCTTGAAGAAGTGTTTTAGTCGAAGTTAAACAACACATTACAATAATTGCAAGTAAATTACTAAAATGTCCTACAATTATACAAAATTAGGAAGCACTACTCTACTTGCATGGTGAATATAAATATTTTATGGGAATATTATGTTGGGATAAATCGATATATTATGATTTATGACAAAAAATATTCATTATATATCTCATTGTTATAAACAATAGTTTCAAAGATTTTTTTTATTATTTGAGTCGATTATAACGTATGTCAATATAAGACTTATTAGTTATTACTTTATTATACATATTATAACTCAAAAGAATTATTACTTATTACTTTATTATACATATAAGAACTCAAAAGAAACAGTTAAAGATGATGAGGCAACTTCACATCAAGTCTAATATCAATTCTTTATTGATTTCATATATGATATTTGATCATCAGCTCATTTAACTACAATATTTTATAAAAACTTTATCAACACCGCATATACATTAAACTTCATCATTATAAATATTACATATAGATTTGTAACACAATTGTTTACATTAAAAATAATGATAGTATTTTTTTTTAAATTTTGGGAATGACTTTTACACACCGCGCAACGCGCAGTTCGGTCTCCTAGTTACCACTTAAATTACAGTTACCCACTCACCTAATCATCTACAATACATTTTGAAGCATCCATGACTCTCTAAAATATGGGAAGAAAACACATTGTAAAAATTTCTTAAAAGTGTTGTTTTAACACTTTTTTTATATGTTTGTTTTGTGGATTTACTAGGTAACTATATTTTTCATCTTAATTTTTCTTTGTTATCAAAAATGTTTATTATAAAATGCATTATTATGCTTGTAAATAATTTTCTCTGTAGTATTTTGAAATATACCTCATTTTTGAAACAATGAAATGATGAATTCCTATATCCTAGCCACTTAGGTTGTTTAGTACTGATTAACCTATAAAAAAATGTAGTGTTAAATCTCATCTACCACATGTTTAAATCTAGGCATTGCCAAATCTCTATTGGTTATAAAGGAGATGACTTCATGACATTTTATGATCATCTAAAGGATTAGTCGTATGCATAAGCTGGTCCGAAAGCCCACGATTATTCAAAAAAAAAGTCCGATAACTTTGCAATGAATTGAGTCATGCTTTTCTGAACGTGTAAAAATCCAAAATTGGGTTAGAAGAATTTTTAAACTAAACATGATTGAAGATAGAGGATTCACGCAAAGCATAATTTGAAAACAAACAAAAAACAAAGAAATAATATCTTATTTTATTATTAAAATTATTATGGAATTTTCACAATCATTTGTAGGTGAAAGAAGGGTCTACCAATCATTTTCTCCAAATAAGAGTCTTTAGATGATTGAATCGCCTACAACCATATTATATTATTTGACCTTAATTTTTATTAGAATATAATTATCATATAAAACTTTAAGAAAAAAAAAACTAGGAAACACTAACTTTTATGATTATTACATGTAATATTGGCTTATCGAAAGAAGTTGTTGTATTTTGTTTTCGAATTTTTTGCAAAAATGGTTTGCGAAAATTAAAGGATTTAGGGGTTCCAATATTTTGTTAAATGGAAACAAAAAAAATGCAACTGTTAGAAATAATAATAATTTCTTATTATAAATGTAGAAAACGTTTTAGATTTATTTAAATATATAATTTTTAATAAAGTTGATATAAAGTGAGTTTGAAGACATAGATTCATGTCTTTGGTGATAGATTTTGATAAAAATTTAAGGGAGAAAAGGACATCAAAACCTTACTTAAAGTACATTCAAATTTAAGGATTTTTATTCTATTTTATCTATTTATTATTTACTTTTACCTTTAATCATGTTGATTCAACCAAATATATTTTTTCCCATTTTCTAATAAATAGGTTTCATCATACTTTATAGGAAAGAAAATACTAGAGTAGATACTACCGACTATTGTCAAAAATTCAATATGTCATCGAATTTAAAGAAATATTGAAAGAAGCTACACAACGTAATGTAATTGACATAAATCAATAAAAAAGATATATAAAAGATAACCATTTAATTATAAAACATTTAACCCTCAAATAATCAATAAAAAAAAAAGAGTCTAGGTAGTTAACTTTCACAAAAAAAATTTGCCATTAGGCGCATGTAAAATTTCATTTACGATTTTTTACCAACTTCAATTTAAATTGCGAATTACATCTTCTCATCCCCTCTAGTTTGGTGTTTTTATTGAATTTCATTTTTAATTTAAAATTAACGAGTTTGATTTTTATGGTTTCATTTTTTAACAAGCTGTGTCTCACAACTAGGGTGTAAATGAGACGAGACAACTCGCGAGCTACTCGAGATCGACTCGGTCAAAACTCGATCAAAACTCGACTCGAATGAACCCGGTCAAAACTCGACTCGAATAAAACTCGACTCGAGATACCAACTACTTGACTCAAACTACCTGATACTCGGCTCGACTCGGCTTAATACAAGAAAACTCGCGAGCTACTCGAAATCGACTCGGTCAAAACTCGGTTAAAAACTCGACTCGAATGAACCCGGTCAATACTCGACTCGAAAAAAAACTCGACTCGAGATACTAACGGCTCGACTCGAACTACCTGATACTAGGCTCGACTCGGCTCGTTTACACCCCTACTCACAACCATAGAGACACTTCTCGTTAATTTATTCAGGGAATACCTTGTTAACAAATTACAACCATAAAAGTTCAAATGCAACCACATAAATCTAACTCATTAATTGGTTTATACAAAAACGATAACATATTTTGTTAGATATCCAAAATAAAGAAAACTCCACTAAGAACACCGAACCTATGCAATTCACTCTAGATTGAAAAAAATAGACTAAATTACATATTTGGTCTTTAAGGTATGTCAAAAATTACGGATTGTTTTCATACGCAAAAATCTCGGATATAGATCAAAACCGATCTGTATCTGTTTACAACTTTGGTCCTTATTGTTTAAGAAAATGGTAAAATAGACAAAAAAAAAAAAGACCAATTTGCTCACTTAACCGAGGAACCGGATGACCATTTTTTATAGAGACTAAATCTATAACAAATTGTATATCTAGAGAGTTAATATATAATAAATAGAGTTAAGGAATCAAATCTATAATTTACTTAAAATATCGTCATGAATGTATACTTTTTATAATTTCACATATATAAATATAAACCTCATTTGAAAAGGTTGGATGACTCTCTGACCTTTTTTTAAATATTATATTAAAACCTTTCTGGTAAAGTTAAATAAACTTTAGTATCATTTCTCCCAAATACAAATCAGATTATTTTGCCAATAGATCTAAAATTAAATGTAAAAAATGGTTTTTTGGAAAAGTTTTACGCCAAAATCACAAACCTTAACAACTTATAAACAATAGAATTTTATATTACACTTAATAATCTACTTAATATTATTAGAAGTTTAAGACCAACTTGTGTGTTTTATAATGTTTATGTAATTTGACTAAATCTATATAACCTTCGGTAAACCGAGAAGGATTCAAATTAATGACCAAGAAAGAAAAAACCCGAATAATTTACTAGTTCAACTACTAGATGATTCAAAAAAAGATTCAAATTAATGACCAAGGAAGGAAAAAAACGAATATTTTACTAGTTTTCTTTAGAAGAGGTATTCCAGACCACATTGGGCCCAGACTAATCCTCGGCAATTTTTGGGCCGAAGCCCGACTGCTAAAGCATGCAGCCCGGGGTCGAAGCCCCCGTACCTCCAGAATGCGTCCCCCAGGGCTCGAACTCGGGTTCACCACTATGTAGTGCCCAAGCCTTACCACTAGGCTAACACTCCTTTGGTAATATTTTACTAGTTAAGTTACTAGTTGATTCAAAATTGATTTTTTTTATAAGGTTCATCTAGACTTTGCCTAGACTACATTCTTGGCAATATAGAACAGAAACTGAAAATTCGGCCGTCTGAGACTAAGCCTGGCCACAAGATGCGCACGAGGGGATTCGAACCTGGGGTGAATGGGATACCATCTACATTCCCACATGCCTTTTAAGACTAAGAAAAGTTAATAATAGTAGATTTGTCTAACATTAAGAGGTAAATTACCTTCGTTTTAATTATGGGATTTAACTTTTAATCAATTATGTACATCTTACCCGGATATATTATGTATCTTTTTACTAATGGTGAAATTAAATAAAAGCATTCATAATGAAGGTTTATGTTAAGGTACTTTATGGGTGTTTTATAAAAATCTTTATTGTGAAACAAAGAACTCAGGTTCTTGTATACTTTTCTTTTATGTTATTATTTTATTAATGTTTTATTATTTCTTAACTATTTTATTTTCTTTAATAAACCTATAAAACAATATATGTCAAAATTGATACAAAAAATAAATTATAATTGAATAATTTTTCTATTTTGTTTTTTGTAAATGTATATACAAATTTTGTCTGCTATTTTATTTTTTTGAAAAGTAGCACTTTATTACCCAAACAACCAATACAGAGGACAAAACCAAAACAACCACAACATCTGGACGAGCCACAGCAAGCAGCAAACAAACAGCAAAAAACCAAAAAAACAACCAAGACCGTTTGCGAGGCGCAAACGCAAAAAAAACTAGGAAACCGCTACGGCAAAACAGAAACACCTGATGAGTCGAACGAAATTAAAAAACAAGCCTCAACCGAACCTGATCGCACCTTCCAACAGTAGTAGCTTCGAGTGACAGTCACCGCGAACGAAAGCCAATCATGACAAGACTCTGGAGGCTTTTTGAAACACTGAATCAGCCCATTCCGGCGAGCCACGAGTACCAATCTAAACTCCTTCCCTTTATTTTACTGCTGATCCACTCGAATGAGATTCGTTGCCATTCCGGAAAGCAATCGATCACATGTTTCTTTTCATTTAAAAACACCAACCGATTCCGTTGGGACCAAATTAAGTATAGAAACACCCATTTGGCCCCAAGCCACCACATCGATTTTTTGTGTAGCCGAATGACCTCCTCATCCTCTTGCACAAGCTATGAGATCGAGTCAATTCCGCTTACCCCGTTATTCCACCAAACCCCTATCTTAGACCAAAGAGTTCTGACAGCTTTGCATTTAAGTAATGCATGATCTAAGTCTTCAGCCTCATCACCACATCTTGGACAAAGGACCGAGTTGAGGTCGACTCCCATCTTATCTAATGATACTCTCAATGGAAGCCTACCGAGCCTAAGCCTCCACATGAACACGTTTACTTTCTTTGGTACGAACAAAGCCCAAACCGTCTCACCTCCACCCACAACCCCACCTCCTACACCCGCCAATAACTCCCGTAGCTTTTTAACGGAAAAACCTCTAGTCACATCTAAGTTCCATACCCACGAGTCCGCCTTACCTCTTCTCGGTTCCCACCCGGCTAATCTCCGCTCTAGTCTAACTAACTCCCCCAACTCCCTACCTCTTGGCTCACGTTTCCACGACCACCTCCAACCCCAATTATCACAAACCCAAACCCCTTTCTCCGAGATCGTCTCTCCCCCCTCACTCGACTCTAGACGCCTAAGCCTAGGGAACTCTTCTATAAGGGGCCTATCTCCCAACCACACGTCCTCCCAAAACCTCGTGTCCCTCCCCTCCCCGACAACTTTTCGGAAAGACCCCGAGAAATCTAGACCCGAACGATCTATACATTTACCAACATCTAGAATACGACTCCAAACTGAACCCACTCTACCACCACCCGCACCTTCCCCTACATCGAACCCCCCCTTCTCCCCATAAATACCCCCCATAAATACCCCTAATGACTTTAACCCAAAAAGCATCGTTTTCGACTCGAAACCACCACTACCATTTTGCTAAGAGAGCCAAGTTCGTGTCTTTAAGACACCCAATATTGAGACCACCCTTATGGAAGGGTTTTAATACCTTTTGCCACTTTACCCATGCATGCAAACTATTTTTGACCTCACCTCCCCCCTCCCCAAAAGAAATTTTTTCGAATTCGCTCTAACTCACTAAGCACACCGCTCGGGGAACGAAACAAGGATAAGAAGTATAGAGGCGAACTACCAAGTACCGATTTTGTCAATCTGAGTCGACCTCCAAAAGAGATAGCCTTTGCTTTCCACGACGATAACTTCGCTCTTAGCTTTTCCACAACCGGTTTCCATTCATTTAGTCTATGCATCGAGGCACCTACCGGTACGCCAAGGTACTTGAACGGTAAGTTTTCTCCTTCGCAACCTACACCCCTCGCCCAACCTTGGATTTCCGCGTCTTGAACTCCCAAACCAAAAATTCTGCTTTTCCTTAAGTTGATTCGCAAGCCGGAAATCTCACGAAAACAATCAAGAATTTTTAACAAATTCTTTAGGTTTCTCAAACACCATTTACCGAAAAATATTGCGTCATCGGCGTATTGGAGGTGTGAGATCTCGGTGCCCTCGGTTCCTATTTTGAGGCCTTCATACAACCCCTTTTCTTTTGCTTCCTCCAACAATAGGTTTAGGTTTTCCGCCTCTATTAGAAAAAGAAACGGCGCCATCGGGTCCCCTTGCCTTAACCCTCGACCCATGATAAATTCCTTTGACGGTGATCCATTTACTAGAACCGACACATGCGATGAACGGAGACACGCATTTATCCACCCGATCCATTTGTTCCGAAATCCCATTCGCTTCAACGTCTCTAACAGGAAGTCCCAATCAACGGAATCGTAAGCTTTCTCAAAGTCGACTTTAAAAATTAGACCCTTCTTTTTTTCATTCCGAACAAAGTCTATCACCTCGTTTGCGATAAGCACTACGTCTAATATGTTTCGGCCCTTTATAAATGCACTTTGAGATTCACTTATTACTTTCCCAATGACTTTTTTGAGCCTTTGAGCTAGTACTTTCGCCACCACTTTGTAGAAGACTCCGATGAGGCTAATTGGCCGGAAGTCTCCTATGTTGCTTGGGTTAGTCACTTTAGGTATGAGTGTTAAAAAAAAGGAGTTACAACCCGGACCCATTGATTCTTTTTCCCAAAACCAACGCATAGCATTCATAAAAACCCCTTTCAAAATTCCCCAGAACCTCTTCACGAAACCGAAAGTGAAACCGTCCGGTCCGGAAGACTTGTTGTTTCCGCAATCTTTTATCGCTTGCCACACTTCTTCTTCTCCAAAAGGACTTTCCAATTGTTCGGCTTCATCCGAGGAAATTGTTTTTGTTTTTGAGCTGCTGAAAATTGGGAATTCCCCGGTTCTTTTCAAAAATTTATTTTGAAAAAAGTCGAAAACAAAGGAGGAAACTCGAACCGGGTCATCCACCCACTCTCCGTTGATCTCCAATCCCCTTAAAGAGTTTTTTCTCTCTTGATTTTTGACAGCCATGTGG
Organism: Centaurea solstitialis; assembly: GCA_030169165.1. Classification (NCBI taxonomy): domain Eukaryota; kingdom Viridiplantae; phylum Streptophyta; class Magnoliopsida; order Asterales; family Asteraceae; genus Centaurea; species Centaurea solstitialis. The sequence goes on from CM058043.1 coordinate 66,106,333, forward strand.
AAGAATTTTGAGTTTTCGTCGCCTTCCGCCATCCACTTTAATTTCGCTTTTTGTCGACCCATATCACTTTTTTTCTCCTCAAGCTCCAACCATTCCTTCCTGCTTTTCAACCAACAGTCTCTTTCAATGTCGTTCCAACCCGCCTCTTCCGCCTTGAGCTCCATACGGTTACAACTATTCCGAGCATCGATGATTTTTTTGTCTATCGCACCAAAGTTGATTTTACTCCACTCTTTGATCTTCAACTTCACTTGCTTGAGTTTATCTCTCAAATTCGATCCGGCGCCGATGAATGAGATTGAAGACTCCACGCCTCCTTCACCACCGCTTCTAAAGACTCCTCTTTTAACCAAGTGATAACACCAAAATTATACATGTTTTGGTTGCGCGTAATCGTATGACTTTACCCAATTTCTCACCCGTTTATGATCATTTCATGCACTAAATGAGCTTATTATTGATTGTGAAGGATTTGGAGGCCGTGGAACGGAAAAGTACGGAAAATGGCGAGAAAACGTGAAAAATGCACAAAGTCAACATAGAAGACACTTGGCGATCGCGAAGTTCTCATTCTGGCGTCGCCAAGTTCGACTGAAGTGCAGATTAGGGTTAAATTAAGTGTTTGGCGTCGCCAAGATGGCAGTCTGGCGATCGCCAGATGGTGCCTGGTCGTTTTTCTTTAAATATCAGCCTCCTCCTTCAGTTCTGGACATGAGTTTTGAAGTGCGATACACGAGGGGAGTACAGAGGAACGAGAGTGAGAGTACGAAAGGTGCCGATACGCTGCGGAAGTCGATCTCTGATCATCTATCGTTGTACTGTCGGTATCATGTCGATGTCCACTTTTGTTTATGTTTTTGTTTTCAATATGAGTGAGTAGTTTATTAGTAGTGCTTGTCATGATAGATGAACCTTTGTGGATGATGCTTTGCATCTAATGTTTATTGGTTTGTTTTTGATTAATTGAATGTCGTTTATGGTTCTTTCTTGATTATTGTTGTTGTGGCGATTTGAATTCACTTGGTTGGGTGTATTTGTTAGACCAAAAGCAGATAGACTCCGAAAGGATAATCAACCTACCTTAGCCTGACTTGGACCATAGAGTTATGTTAAGGGGTTACTTTGACCAATAAGTGACCGATAGTAAAAGAGCCATTGCAATACTGATTGGGAAGGGTTTACCGATTCTGGATTGTGGACCAAACGATTTAGGATTGGAATTAGGAGGACCATATCCTAGTTCATAGCCATAAATTGCACATGTTAGGGTGTCCCAGACTTAAATTCCTACAATAGTCAAAACAACCAAACCTTATTCTTGTCATCCATATTGGGGATTCGCGTTATCATGATAAGTACTGTTGTTTTCCCTTTTTATAAACTTAAAACAATATTTCAATCGCTTTCTTAATTTTTACTTAATTAATTGTCTTTTTCAGTATTCAAAACCTTTTCATACAAAACCCCCCTTTTAGATTAATTAAACCGATTTAGACTTTAGTCTACGATAACTTGACCGTTCCCAGTGGTAGATACGATACCTGGACTTTCCTACACTATATTACTCACGATCAGGTACGCTTGCCTGTATATGTGGTAAGACGGTGGCTAGGCATTAGAGGTTAAAACTTGTTACGCTTTTTATATATGATAATTACCACATCACCAAGCGTCGAAGAACTTAAAGGGTTTTGGCCCATAATCTGAGGTGTCTTCGCCAAGGACTAACGGAATATGGTACGATCCATTCCTATCGATGACTTTCATTCCCAAGTTCTTCCAACACAATCCGAAATTTGTGGTCATCAGAAATCGATCCAGTTTGCTAAACTTCATCCCGTCATCGCTGATTCTCGTGAATTTTCTACCAGCCAACGGAATTTCTAAAAGGCCCCCCTCTTCGATGAAGCCGTTGAAATCATCCATCCCTCTTTGTGTTGACGTTGAATTAAGCCTTTCCCCTTCGATCCTCACTTCGTTGAAGTCACCGAAACAACACCATTTTATTTCCTCGTTCGCGAGTACCGTCAAGAGATTTGCCCAAAGCTCCTTTCTTTCAGCAACTGTATTCGGTCCGTTGACATTCACAAAACCCATAGTTCCGTCAATTCCAGCCCACTTTCCCAATGTTATAAGGAAATTTTTATTTTCAAACACTTGGCTACAATCGAATTTACTGCCGTCCCAAACCGTTAAGATTCCTCCCGAATTCCCGGTTGCAGCCACACTCGCGGATCCACTTAGTTTCCCACCATACAGGGACTTTAAATGTGATACATCCCACTTTTTAATTTCGTTTCCTGTAACCCTACTATGTCTGGATTTACTTTTGAAACCAGCTCCCTGACCCACCCTTTTTTCGAGTAAGATCCTAACCCCCTACAGTTCCACGAAATAATCTTCATAATAAAATAGAGAAAAACGAAGCTGTCTTACTTGAGATCAAAGGGCCATATTTTCGCCCCCTCCTTCCATCACGTTCGGCTGTCTCCATTCCACTCCAATCATCCTACCGAAGGACCTAATTTCGTTTTCTGAGCATCTTCCTCCTAGTTCATTTGATAATGATTTTTGGCTGGTTCTTTCTCCCCTGTCTTTAGACGATACCACTTTTTTCGAACCCTTATCAATGGTATTACTACTCCCCCTTTATCTTTCTGTTGAGAGCCTTTCATACCTTTATTCCTTGCATGTTTCTTCATCAAGTGGAAACTCACTTTGCCCCTGCCAAAGCCTAACCCTTCCGATCTCCTAGGTTTCTACCTTTGAGAGGGAGCTTTCCTTTTGTCCGAAATAGTCTCTGATGAGCCTGTACCACCTTTTCTGATGCTCCCTTCTTCACACTTCGTACCGATTTGATTGCACTGAGTATCACCCTCTTCTGTTTTCTACGCATCTCCGTTAAAATTGACTAAATTATTCGAGTTTTCCGTCGAACAAGAATTTTGGGTATCGATTTCTTTCTCTTGGGCTGAAAAATGAGTTTCACGGCCCAAAGGGGGTGATTGAACCCTTACCAATGAGATTGGGCTTTTCTCAATTGGTTTATTGGGCTTAGAATTGGGTATGTTGTCCATCTCCTTCTGAGTGGGTCCTGATTTGACCTCGTGCTCCGCCAATAATCCCTCTTTTGCGTTTGACGCTTCGGTCCCCACCCTTTGTATCGCTGGATTGTCCTCGAAAGTTGTTCCTGCATTGTCACCCCAAGAAAATTGGACGGAATTTTTTTCGGTGGCCTGAATTCTGTACCGCCTCCGGTGTCGAACTTGCACCATCATTTTCCTCCAACCCATCTATTTTTCGACTGACGACGGCGTGAACCGCCAAGCCGTTCATCCCATCGGGATTCCCCTGGCCGTTGGCTTTCCGTGGTCCATAGTGTTGGTCTTTAACACAATTCTGATCGTTGGAGTTAAACCCTTTCTCGGCTTCTCCTGTATCGTTTACGAATGATCCTTCGGACTTCGTTGACCACTCTGATTCCGACTCTGGCAATTCACGATCAGAATCCTCCCCTTCCGACTTCCCCTTTTGAGAATCTTGAAAGTCCAATAACATCGAACTATCAGTGTCTTCACAAATAACGATCCTGTAAAACAAGTTATCCACCTTTATATAGCCTAATTCCTGAATTGGCGTACGGATTGGCGTGCAAATCTGGATCCTGCCTTCGTTCAGCACCATGTCATCGAAAAGATTACAATTACGAGACTTCAGAACTTGTCTCCACCTGTTTGCGATTTTTGTGAAGATTTCCTCCTTCCAGCCATGTAGCGGGATCCTTGATATTTTTAACCACGTTATCCTTTCCACCTCTTTATACCCTACAGACCACCGATGTAGGATTTTTACCCAGAAGTGAATTCCATGCCTCGAATTACTCTCCACCTCTCTAATAGTTTCTTCCCCCTCCACATGAATAAGGATATGTTTGCCTCCCAAATATTTTAACATGCTTCCAGGCCAAATGTTTGCAATTAACTTAGTCACAACACCAAGGTGGTCTGTTGATACGATTGAACCTATCAATCACTTTTTCAAGTAGTCCGCGTTGTTCAAATCTGCCGCCCACGATCCAAAGGAAACCTCTTTGAAGACCACTTCGTCGTCTGCACTGTGATTATCTCCCTCTTGGTTTGCTGATTTTGTGTTCCCTTCACCAATCCCATTACACACTGCCTCCTTATACGACTTGAACTTTGCCGATCTCCGATTTATTGGGAATCCATTCGGTCCGATTCGGCCATCTTGAGGGTTCCTCTGATTGCCCGTCGCTTTCCTGTTATCGTTCTCAGCCCTATAAGTTACCAATTTGAAGGACCCAATCCACACGTTGGTCAGCTTTCTCTCCAATTCCTTGACGTCGGCCCCTTCTCTATATTTGATAAACCCGAACCTTTTCCCATTCCTCAATCTTTTACGGGCCATATATATATCTGTTGCATCTCCGATTCGCCGGAAAATTCTCCATAGTGTCGTTACCTCTGTTGATTCCGGGAAGTTAACGAAAAGAAAGGAGATCTCTTTCCGATATCGACCGCCGTTGATCGCATCAGTCTTGTGTCTGCCCCTATACTCTGAATACCTTGAACTGTGCCCCTCAAAATCCCTCTCGCTCCCATCCCTCCCCCCAGACCTCTCTTTTTTCTTTCTTTCTCTCTCTACTCTCTCTCTCTCATCTCTCTCCAATTTATTAAGTTTACTTTTAATTATCTCATTAAATTATTATGTATAAAATATTATTAAAATATTCATATGTGAACTCAATTTTCATTGTGAACGTGATGACCACTAAAATCGTCCCACGTGGCAATATGATTCGGTGTTAAACTTTATTCAGACTGAACAAAGCTTTATTCATTCAGTCTGTATATATTCATGCCTTATTCAGACTGAATACATTGTTTATTTAGTCTGAATAAAGCATGAATATTGGCACGTAGCACGATACTAGTGGTCCTCACGTTCACAATTAAAAATGAGTTCACATTTGAACCTGACCCTATATGTGTGTGTATGTATGTGTATATATATATATAGAGGGAAGTTATTTTGTAAACCATAAATAACGTGTAAACCGTGTAAACTCATGGTTGCATATGTAAATTAATGAAAAATCTTTTGTAGAGTTGTTTAATATGATGAAAATGTTTCATATCCTAAATTTTTTTATGACATTGTTTCATATGAAGATGTAAATTTACGTAGAAATGAAAAAGTTTCATTGAAACCAGAAAAAAGTTTCATATGAATAAAAAACACCAAAAGATGAAACAATTTCATCTAAATTTGATGTTCATGAAACATTTTCATCATATTAAACAACTCCATAAATCAATTTTATTGATTTAATCTATGCAACCATGAGTTTACACGGTTTACACGTGGCGGAGACTAGTCAACAAATGTGAACCACTTTTTGTTTGTGAACGTGAGGACAGCCGAGAACGCGACACGTGGCGGAGACTAGTCAACAAAGACGGCTTTGAGTGTGGTCCCCCCCTTTTAATTCAATGCCCTCCCATGAATTGCGCCTAGTCATCCGCCGTGGACCTGACGTGGCGTCTAGTCATCCACCATGTGTCGCGCTCTCGGCTGTCTTCACGTTCACAACCAAAAAATGGTTCACATTTGAACCCACCTATATAAATATATATAATAGAGAGGGAGGTTCATACAAGAACAACCCAATTTGCAAGAACAAAAGAACCAAGGAAATCACATGTGATTTTGTGCTGAGATGGAAAAAGCGTGTGTAGGCCACGCTCCGACAAGACGAGTGGGTGAGCCGCGAGTGGACGTCCATGCACAAAATCACGTGTGATTTTGTTGGTTCCCTTATTCTTGCAATTTGGTTTTGTTATTGTTTGAACCTAATTCTATATATATATATATATATATATATATAGGGGTGGGTTCAAATGTGAACCACTTTTTGGTTGTGAACGTGGGGACAACCGAGAGTGCGACACGTGGCGGATGACTAGGTGCCAAGTCAAGTCCACGGCGGATGACTAGGCGCGATTCATGGAAGGGCATTGAATTAAAGGGGGGACCACACTCAAAGCCGCCACGTGTCGCGCTCTCGGTTGTCCTCATGTTCACAACCAAAAAGTGGTTCACATTTGAACTTTCCTCTATATATATATATATATGTATGTAGAATGTGTAATTTGGTTTAACTGGTTTTCAGTGGATTATTTGGTTTCAGTTGTTTTTGACAAACCTAGGTCTACCTGGATGTAGAGACTTTTTGGCGACTAAAAGTGTACTTAGAAGTGTTTAAAATTTTAAAACCAACAAACTCAGAGCCAAAATGGTTTGAGGCTGTTCAAGTTTTGGTTAATCAACTTGGTTAACTAAACAAATCTAACTTAATTATTCGATTTTGTTATTTAATCCTATTCTAGTGTGAGCACTCTAATTTTATAATTCTTTTCAATTTACGACCTTAGTTGAACAAGATTTGTTTTATAAACTTTTACCTTTGTATTTGATTCCTAAGGAGACAATTCATTCCAATTTTCTTGTGAAGTAATTGATTAAATGAAAACCAAACTCTCTAGCAAATAAGAATCTGCTATCTCGCATTTAGCAAAATTAAAACAAATTTTTTCAAGCAAATAAGCACCTCTTATCTAGCGAATAGTCATATAATATCCCATGTTTAAAGCAAATAAGAATCTTTCTTATAAACATAGGTTGTCTAGCAATTTATAAAATCTGAAAGTATAGAACAGAAAGGTTCTAGGTAATCCCTTGTGTGTGTGTGTGTTTTTTGTTTTCTTTTGTATCTGTTTCCGTTTTCTATGCTAGTCGTAAATATTTAACTTTCTATGTCGATTACAAAATAACTGATCGATGGTACAAGATTTGGGTATATTGCAATGGGTTAAGTACATGGGGGTGTATCGAACTTGTCACGTTTTATCATTGTATGTACCAAACTTTAAAAATTATCAATTAATGTACTGAACTTGCTAGAATTGCCATTGTGTGTACCCAACTTTAGAATTAAACCACAAATTGGTAATTCTAGCAATGACAAGAGTACACACAATGACAATTCTAGCAATGGTTGGGTACACACAATGACAATTCTAGCAAGTTCAGTACATTAATTGGTAATTTTTAAAGTTGGGTACATACAATGATAAAACGTGACAAGTTCGATACACCCCCATGTACTTAACCCTATTGTAATTATGTAACATATGTTGAAATTGAACAATAATTCTTAGTTAATAAATATTAACATAACTATCGCAAATAAAATAAGATTCACTATATAAAAGAATAAATAACATGTGTGAAAGAGAAAGTGGATACGTTCCATAGGCACTTTGAATTTGAGAGGAATCCATGCAAGTCAATAAAGCCATTCACCACGTTTATTCGTTCTGTTTGGTGGGTGTACCCATATTAATTAATTATAATTTATAATTTAAATAATTATAATTACTTAAAATAAATAAATACTTCATTGAATTATGTATACTATTAAATACTTTGTTTAGAGAAATAATTATATATAACTTAAAAAGGTTTTTTAAAGAGAAAAAAACATTTTGTTGAGGATATAAAGCCACTTGCAAATATGAGAATGGTACCTTCCCTATGTCGCTTCCAAAATAAATAATGTTTCCATCAATATAAAAAGTCTTATGTATTTGGTAACTTAATAAATGAATAAATTACATAAAAATAAAGCACATTTTAGTTTGACTTTTATTGTGTATAATATATTATAGACTTTTATGTTGATGTCTTAAATATGAAAATCTTGAACATTTATACATATGCTTTACATATTAGGATGTATGAAAGAGAACCGTAATTTGATCCAATTCATATTATATATAATGTACTTTATTCTAATGGTTTAACATACCATATACTCCAATAAAAGTTATGAAATTAGGTAACCAAAATAGTATTTTGGAGAAAATTACTTATAAGTTACTATTAATATATATTTACGATACAAATCATGTCTAGCTCAATTGGTCTTATTAAGAATGGTAACATCTTGAAAGTAGGTGTGGGGGGGGGGGGGGGGGGGGGGGAAGGGGACTGTGGATGGGATTCTAGTCTATCCGGGTTCGATCCCAAGGGGAGTCAATTAAGGGCATGAGAGTACCTAGTCCGTAGGCTGGTCCAGTCATAGACTATTGTTGGGATCTAGGTCCAGCATAAGCTGGCCCGGGACAACGACGGATTAGTAGGCTGCTCATGGATGTTCGATACCGCCAGGGAGGCGTGTGTGTGTTCATAGTAGTCATTCGTTGGTTCGATACTGCTATGCCTTCCAAAAAGAATATATATTTCCAATATTATTTGCTAAATAAATTTAAAACAATATTGAAGTTGAAATTTCAAACGTAAATTACAAATATTGTCCATGTCAACTGTTCATTACATTGGTTTCGTCTCTTGATTTGTTTATTACAAATTTACTCACAAGTTGGTAGTTTGTTTTGGTTTTCACCCCCTTCCTCTAGCATGTGCATTCATCGATTGAAATCGTAGAAGTCGGATGAATTCACCTTGATTACTAAATATTGAATTTTGTTATTCAATTCAACCCAATTAACATTAACAATTGAAAGAAGCCATTTGTTTGAAATTCCGTTATAGCAATGCAAACACATCAATTTAAGATTTTACACCGACAATTAATAAATTAAACCTTACATGAAGTCTATATTAGTGACAAATATTACCAAATCCAATAATACTCACTATCAAGATTGTTGGGTTTTTGAAGTTACTGTTGCAGAAGAGTTACTACTGCTGTGATGAAGGAAGAAGTATTATTATTACTACTGCTACTTATAAGAGTTAATGTTGCTGAAGAAGAACTAGAAGTAGTAATGGTTATTACTGCAAGAAGTTATTACTACTGCCAGTTAGTTATTACTGCTGGTTAGTACTTCTAGTTGTAGTTAATACTTCTTATGATTTAACTACTCTTTTAGGATTGTGATAAGGAAAGGATTATGTTGAAGAGATAAGGCAAAGATCAAGAAGATTTTGGAGATTTATTGAAGATTTGTTTTACTTATTCCTTATCTTGTAATCTCTATATATAGATGATAGATGTTTTTGTTGCAGATACGAGTTGATTAGTTTTCCTTTGATAGAAAAGTTTTAGCCTCAAGATTGTTCTTGATCCCTACAATAAAGTAGTATTGTACGTCTGTTGAGCCTTTTCAACAGATTGGGGATTTTGGTTTGTAACCATTCGATTTCTAGTTAATATACAAGTGATTTGCAGTTTCATTGTGATTTTTATTTAATTGTTAAAGTGTTATTCTGCAAACTTCTTTAGCAATATATCTGAGTGTTTTAATTCTTGTTTGAATTTCGATCCTAACAAGTGGTATCAGAGCCATAAACTCAGATATCAAAACAATCACGATGGAGAGTCAAGATAGTGTTCTAGTTTCAAAAGTCCCAATGCTCAAACCCAATGAGTTTGACATGTGGAAGATCAGGATTAGGCAATTCATTCTCCTCATAGACTATGCCATGTGGGATGTGATTGAGAATGGTTCTGAGTAGGAAGGAGAAGTCGGGGAAGATGGATGAAGATCACCACCCAAGTCTGATGCACAAAGAAAAAGCAGATAGACTGAGATGAAAGCTTTGAGTACTGATGCGGTAAATATTAACTATAAAAAGCGTAACAAGTTTTAACCTCTAATGCCTAACCACCTATTACCACATTCACAGGCAAGCGTACCTGATCGATAGCAATATAGCGTAGGAAAGTCCAGGTATCGTATCTACCACTGGGAACGGTCAAGTAACAGACTGGTAATCCTATTAGTTTAATTAATCTAAGGCTATGGGGGGTTTTTGAGAAAATGATTTGAAAACTAAATTAACAACTAAAGAACTAGAAAGCAGAATAAAAACTGATTTAACAATAATAAAGAAAACAGTAGCACTTATCATGGCATAGTGAATCCCCAAGTGGATAATTAAGTTACATAAAAGTATGATTGATTTGGCTATTGTAAGGATTTAAGTCTGGGACACCCTAACATGCAGATAATATGATTGTCAACTAGAATGGTCCTCCTAGTCCCAATACCTAGGCTGATTGTCAGACAACCTAAATATCAGTCACCCAATCCTATCTCAACTAACCGGTGTTTTACAATCTAGTTTCTCTCGGTCCAAGAAACCACTTAACCTAATTCTCCGAGGTCTCGAAGGATAAGTCAAGAGAGGTTGATTAACCCAATGGAGTCTACTTTTTTTGGTCCAAAAGCAAACCCAACCAACGAGTTCAAACACACGAAATAGCAGGAATCAAATTGGAATCATAAAACCACATTCAATTAACCAAAACAAATCAATAATCATTAAAACCATAAAATCATATCCACATGGTTCATCTACCACGATAAGTACTACATAGAAAACTACTCACTACTCATAGCTAGGAAAACAGAATAAGTATAGATAAAGACAGACATTCTACCGACCATACAGCTACAGATGATTAATCGAGTATCCGTATCGGCCCAGCGTCTCCTCTCTCCAAACTTGATTCTCCCTCCAAACCACTAACCAACTGGTACTACTGACCCTTTTACTGTATTTTTCTGTCTAAGAATTGCATATGGAACTGAAGGCTGAGAACAGTATTTAAAAGAAGGTCCGGAAGCTGTTTCGCGTTCGCCAAGTAGGCGTTCGCGGCGCGAAACACTTAAAAACCCTACTCCTTCTATTTTTGGCAAATTCTGGAATCTTCTTGTGAGTGCAAATGCCAATTTCGCGGCGCTAAACTTCATCTTCGCGGCGCTAAGTTGATAAAAAGCAGGAACCTTCTCGAATATCAGTCTTGGCGGCGCCAAAACCTTCACTTCGCGATCGCTAAAACTTCCTGTTTTGTACTTTTCCAACTTTCGCACAATTTCGCCTATTTTCCGCACTTTTTAGCTCCGTGTTCTCCAATACCTTCAAAAGTAACAAACATACCAATTCGCGAGTAATTAGGTGAGAATCGAGTGATAAACGGGGTAAATTCAACCAATTAAGCACCACCAAAACATGTATAATTTTGGTGTTATCAAAATCCCCACACTTAAGCTTTGATTGTCCTCAATCAAAAGACTGAAAGATAAGAAAGATGACACCAAAATTATCTCCACCCAAGATCATCCAAGAAGACAAAGAATACTCACATAGTCAGACACAAAGACAAGACATATCAAGCAATCGAATACCAAGGTGGACCTTTTACCCTCACATAGTATGAATAATAATCTGAAGTGTATCTCTCGGGGGTAAAAGTGTAAAAAGTGATCTCACCAATACTCGACCAATTCCCTCATGCATAAGCTTGGCACTGAATCTAATCTCCACCACTGAGAAGTTGTCAACCGTCAAGAGGACTTAGGGGTTGTAATGTTAGGCTAAGGTTAAGGGTAGGATAAAGGATATATGAGTGGCTAAGGATATTGCAACAAAAACTTGAAAACTCAATTTGTAATGATCCAAACAGTAAAGCACAAAATCTGATTCTCAAACAGTGAAACTATCGGGATGAGCATATCTCTCTCTCTTCTTTTTTTTTTCTTTTAGAATCGGCCTAAGCCTATGGCTTATTTGTGGCACAAATTCTTTTTCACACTTTTAAGCTCACTTTTTTTTTCTCTCGACTCTTTTGATATTTTCTTTTCTTTTCTTTGAGTCTCATCTTTTCTTTTTTCTTTCTTTTCTCTTTTTCAGAGCAGCAACTATGTTGCTTTTGGCTCTTCTCTCATGCTCTTATCAATCCCATAAAAACTATCAGATTTTTGAAAAACTGGATCAAACATCTCAAGTATCAAATTTAAGTTACGGCCAAAAGATAGATAAAACAATTAGGCTCAAGGGTATATGGTGAATTGGGTAAAGAAACGAAAGGCTAAGGCTCAAAAAATGGTTTCAAGGGTGAAAGTGTTATAAGTGAACACCTTTTCAGAAATTGGCTAGGCAAATTAAATAACCCTATGATGAGGTTATCTAACGAAGGCTAAAAGGGTTAGAAACGAAGGCCTCTATCAGTGCAATGGTGATAAATACTTCTCTTATGTGGTCTCGACAAGAATTCTAGTGACAAGTTCTACCTTGGGTCAAAGTCGGTATTCCTCACACAAATGAATTAATTAGGCTCAATTTCTCAAAGGAATCGGGTGAGGCACTCATGGTAATCAGTATTCCAAGGTATTCTCCTACTCAAACAGTCTCATCTCATGTCCTCCTAAACAAGCAACTCAGTCTCAAAAACAATCTCAGATTTTGAAAAAAATTGGGGTCAAACTTCAAAGCTTTCAAAAATTTGAAAAACGACAATCACAAGCATAAAGTGTACCCAATAAGCAAGCAGACAAGTCAACATAACCCCCTCCCCACACTTAAAATTTGCAGTGTCCTCAATGCAACAGTTAAAACAATTAAGGAGTAATTGGGAAAAAGAGAAACTTCCCGGGTTATTTGACTTTTTCTGATCTGAGAGAGATTATTCCGGAAATCGTACCCGATGCAGAATCATAAACAGCTGTATCTAAAAACAAAAAGAAAAATAAAAGGTAAAAAGAACAAAATAAAATAAACCAAACTAAGCAAACAATTAAAATCCTAAACAATCCAAACAAAAAATAAAAGATAGTAGCAAACACAAACACAAACAAAAATAAAATTGTTTAGACAACCATATCGAATAGAGAGATAAAAGAGAGATCAATAAGGGCCTCGAGGTTGGTTACGCCAATCCTCGAAAGTGGGATAACCGGGCGGTGCATCGTCGGAGAATGGCCAAAACTGCGATGCAGCAAAAGGAGTCGCAGGTGCAACACCAAATTGGGAGGCCATTCGGTTCATCAATCCACTTTGCCAGTTGGCTTGGTGGAGAGCCTCCGTGGTGTTATACTCCATATGCTGATGATGTCGGCCATAAGTAAGCTGCATCTCCGATAAACGATTACTCAGGTCTTCATAACCCGAGTGCCCCGCTTCATCCGTCGGTTGTTCGTCCTCGTTCGCCCCGCTCGCTTCACCGGTTTCTTGGGTACTCCTCGTCCTCCTTCTTGGCTCGTGTGTTTGTGGATAAGGGATCCACGTGAACTGATCTCCGCCAACCAAGTGATCTACCGCAGCTGCCCCCATTCCTCGGAGTTGCTCCATGTCGATCAAACCCATCTCCCCGAGGCTCGTCATCGAGGCAATAGCATCATCGGTTAGAACCCCGTAATGCCTAGCCAAACGGGTGACATATTGGCCACCGGCCATCCGGCTACCCTCGCGATAACCGCCTCCCTTCATGAGTTGCATGGCGACGATATAGGGAGCGTTCGGGTATTTGTCATCCGTGGTGAGTTGCTCGAGAAGCCAAAGATCATAGGTCGAGATCTTCTCCTCACTCGAGGAACGTGCATTGACCGCATTAACAAGCATCCGATGATAGAGTTGGTCCGAAGAAGAGAGAAGGCTTTTGACCTTGAGATTGCCACCATAGTTGCCACTTCCGAGAACTGCCCAAGATAAACTGGGATCGAAGTCGTCTGGCCTCTTTCCGCTGGCGAACATGTACTCCACGAATCCGGGAGCCTCCACCTCGGCTTGGGTATATATCCCCAAAGCCACCGCCAAGTCGACCAAAGAGATCGGATGCCAAACACCACCGAGTCGAAAACTCATGCACGGCTGGTAAAACTCATCGAGGGCTTTCTCTTCCTCAAACCGAAATGTAGCCACGAACTCCAGAATGAGCTCTCGGTAAAGGGTCTCGGCAAAATCAAAGATGCGCTCCCAAGCATGGCAAATAAAGTACTCGGAGCCTTCCTCATCGTACGCATGCTTCTCCAATTTGGCTCCGATCTCATTTCTCATGCCCATAACTTGGAGAAGATCCCAATCTACTCTCCTCGGGACCAGGATTTGACGGGACGCGAGTCGGTCGACAATCTTTCGGTAATGCTCACGCCTTTGATCATTCAACGTTGGATCGTTCCCAAAATAGGTGAAGACGTGACCTCCACCCGGCGCACGAAAATTAGGGACCGATGAGGTTGACGAACGAGTTCTTTGTCTCTACAAAATCCAAACAAACAATGTCTTAGTCCAAGTGTATCCAATATGATCAAGACAAAGTTCATATCATTCAAACCAATGAGACAAAATTCCAAGGCTAACAATTCAAGCTAAACGATACATGTATTGTGATTCAAAATGAATGGGGATGTGTAACATCCCCACACTTGAGCTTTTAGCCAAGGTTCCACTAACACAATCTAGTAAAATCAAAAGATGGGGATTTTGGGTGCAAAATCCCCACACTTAGCATTCAAGCGCAATCCAACTAAATTCAATAACCCATTAACTAGCATGCTATAATGAAATTGCACTCTAAGAACGAAGTATGCATCAATCAAGAATTCTAACCATCAATGGTGCACTCTAGAACAATTCCAATTCCATACAATTCACCATTGAAGGTCCAACAAGCTAGATTCAACAAGCAAAACACATGCCAAAACTATTTTTCCATCAAAAATCATAGCATGCAATCCAAATCAACAATTAATTACACAATGGGGTTTCAATTCAAGATAGAATCTATGAAAACCTAGAACCACCATTGTTGCCCCAAATCATGAATTCACTACACCAAATCGAGCTTAACCAACGAAATCAAGTTAGGAAACATACCTTTTGTGCCATTGTGGATGAAATTGAAGCTTAAGATTTTCGAACTTGGCAAGGACGTGAGAGGATTTCGCGGCGCCGAGAGAGAAATTAGGTTTTTGTGTTTTGAAAAAGTGAAAAATGAGGGTTTAAAAACCGTCAGGGCCGACTTCGCGTCGCTAAGCCTAAGGCTTCGCGTCGCGAAGAGGCGGTTTCCAAGAATTCAAAATTGTAAAATCGATTCTCGCGTCGCCAAACATACCACTTCGCGTCGCCAAGTTCAAAAATTTTACCTGATGTTGGTCTGGACAGACTTCGCGTCGCCAAACTAAAGGTTTGGCGTTCGCGAAATCTTTCTGTTTCCACCTTTTGAAAAATTCCGATTCGTGTCGGTTTTCGTCGATTTTGGCTTCTATCCCTTCTGAATGGTTACCTAAGCAATACAAAACAAAAACATTAGTAAAAACTCACACGAAAAACACTAAAACTGAAAATAACGAAAAATGCTCGGGTTGCCTCCCGAGAAGCGCTTCATTTTTGACTGGGTCTAGAGCTCGACCCCGCTTTCGGCTCATTTCTTGGCTCGTCGGGCTGACGAACCCCTTTTCTTTCGATGTCCCTTCTTGGAGGGTCCCGGATTGGTAGATATCTCCTTTGGTTGTATCGGATTCGGGTAGTCCTCCGTCTTCTTTCGGCCCATTTGTTCATGAGGTAGCAGTGGGCGGTTCGGGACCTTCTTATAGGTAAGAGAAGGATCTTCATAAGGCTCATCGAGATGTCTAACCGGCTTTCCGTTGGGATCAAAGTACAAACGGTTTTCTCCATACCCCATGCTCGTAACTTGATTTCGCATGTCCGTATTAACTTGGGCGGTATGCAGAAAAGCTCTCCCGAGAATGATAGGGATCTCCGTGTCCTTCGGGAGTTGGCTATGATAAAGTCCGTATAGTAGACGAAATTTCCGATTCGAATCGGAACTGCTTCCGCTATCCCCAACGGTTTGGTCATGTACCCGTTCACTCCTCGATATTGATAATCTGTCGGCTCGATCTTCTTGATACCCATTTTCCTACAAAAACAAGAAGGCATCATGTTAAGTGCGGCACCTGAATCAATTAAAGCAAGACCTTTGTATTTAGAACAAGAAATAGGTAAACTGTAACTTCCCGGGTCATGCTTGATTGGTGCGATATAGATGAGCTCTTCCTCGTCCGGTTTCTCTTTCTCCTACTCTTTTCCTTTCTTTTCTTTCTTTGGTATCACGAACTCCGCGTATCCACCTTGCTTTCCATCCTCATCCTCGTTCTCGTCATCACTTGATGTGTCCGAATTATTAAGCTTAAGATGCTCGAACGAGATTGTGAACCCCTCCGAATCGTAATCTGTGGCATAGTCGGGCTCACTTTCACTGTCGCTATCCACGTACTTTTTGTTGTAAATATCTGCCCACGCCTTCTTTGACTTCGTTCCGGCCATCATGAGCATCGGCTTTGCGTTTTCCACCTTTGGATTGACTTGGGTTTGCGTCGGAAGTTCTCCTTGGGTCCTCTCGGCTAATGTTTGAGCAATGCGTCCAACCTGCAATTCCAAATTTTGAATTATGCTCTGATGGTTACGCAAATATGACCCTACCTCATCATTGATTTTCTTTTGCGCGTCCATGAACTGGATGAGTCGGTCCTCGATAGAAATGCGTGGCTCTCCCTCCGTGCGTTGGTTCGGTTGATTTGGTTCAAAGAATCCGGGAGGTCGTGGATTGAAGTTACGGTTGTTCCACCTCCCTTGGTAATCGCCCCGGTTAAGATAATTAACTTCCTCCGGTGTCATCATCGGGCGATTCGGACAATCCTTAGTCAAATGTGGACCCTTGCACTCCTCGCATCCAACCTGCAAAGCATGAACAGATTTAATTAGTTCATCTATTTTTCGTTCAAATTTTACCTGTTGGTTTTTCACAGCAGCTATTTCATCCGATGGATCAAAAATCGGTTGAGATTTTCCCGGCCATTCTTGGAATTTGTAAGCGCTTGTCCGTCCTCCAATCTATGTTGTGTATGAGCATGTCTTCGAGGAGCTTATAACCTTCCATGGGCGTTTTATACATGAAGACACCTCCAGCAGATGAATCTAATGTAGCACGTGAAGAGTAAGCAAGCCCACTGTAGAAAGTTTGGACTTGTTCGCTCTTAGTCAATCCGTGACTCGGGCACGAATTTAGAAGGTGTTTGAAACGCTCCCATGCTTCGGATATGGTCTCCCCGTCATCTTGTTGGAAGGATCGGATGTCGGCTTTCAACTTGTCGATCTTAGATGGTGGAAAAAATCGGGAAAGGAAATTGGAACGCAGTCCTTCCCAAGTAGTGATCGAGCTTGGCTCTAACGAACGCAACCAAGCTCTAGCTTCTCCGGCGAGTGTGAGAGGAAAGACTCGGAGACGAATCGCATCATCTCGGCCTTCCTCGGTTTTGAACAGATCACAGATATCCACGAAGTTCTCCAAATGCACGATAGGATTGCTATCGTTTTTCCCGTCGAAGGTAAGGTCCTTGATCATGTGAAGGAGCTTCCCCGGGATTTCCTTATTTAGATTCGGCTTCGTGATCGGATTCGTGGGAACAGTTGGAGCGGCCCTCCTGGCGGTCCACATCGGTGCTTCTTCTCCCATCTCAAAAATCAAAGCTCTCGGGCGAACTTTGTTGGCTCTCGTCTTTTTGTTTCTTTTTCTGAATTCCCTCTCCGGTTACTCAAATGGCTCTAACAAATTTGCCGTGACTGAAACCACAACAAACAGTTACGGGCAACTTGCGGGAAACAAAGAGATAATAATAATTATAATAAATAAAGAAAAACTAAAAAGCAAAAACTTGCAAGGGATGTAATCCCTCACAAGGATCGATTAACAAAACTAACAAAGATCAAAAGTCTAAATACTACCGTTCCCCGGCAACGGCGCCAAAAACTTGATGCGGTAAATATTAACTATAAAAAGCGTAACAAGTTTTAACCTCTAATGCCTAACCACCTATTACCACATTCACAGGCAAGCGTACCTGATCGATAGCAATATAGCGTAGGAAAGTCCAGGTATCGTATCTACCACTGGGAACGGTCAAGTAACAGACTGGTAATCCTATTAGTTTAATTAATCTAAGGCTATGGGGGGTTTTTGAGAAAATGATTTGAAAACTAAATTAACAACTAAAGAACTAGAAAGCAGAATAAAAACTGATTTAACAATAATAAAGAAAACAGTAGCACTTATCATGGCATAGTGAATCCCCAAGTGGATAATTAAGTTACATAAAAGTATGATTGATTTGGCTATTGTAAGGATTTAAGTCTGGGACACCCTAACATGCAGATAATATGATTGTCAACTAGAATGGTCCTCCTAGTCCCAATACCTAGGCTGATTGTCAGACAACCTAAATATCAGTCACCCAATCCTATCTCAACTAACCGGTGTTTTACAATCTAGTTTCTCTCGGTCCAAGAAACCACTTAACCTAATTCTCCGAGGTCTCGAAGGATAAGTCAAGAGAGGTTGATTAACCCAATGGAGTCTACTTTTTTTGGTCCAAAAGCAAACCCAACCAACGAGTTCAAACACACGAAATAGCAGGAATCAAATTGGAATCATAAAACCACATTCAATTAACCAAAACAAATCAATAATCATTAAAACCATAAAATCATATCCACATGGTTCATCTACCACGATAAGTACTACATAGAAAACTACTCACTACTCATAGCTAGGAAAACAGAATAAGTATAGATAAAGACAGACATTCTACCGACCATACAGCTACAGATGATTAATCGAGTATCCGTATCGGCGCATCGTCTCCTCTCTCCACACTTGATTCTCCCTCCAAACCACTAACCAACTGGTACAACTGACCCTTTTACTGTATTTTTCTGTCTAAGAATTGCATATGGAACTGAAGGCTGAGAACAGTATTTAAAAGAAGGTCCGGAAGCTGTTTCGCGTTCGCCAAGTAGGCGTTCGCGGCGCGAAACACTTAAAAACCCTACTCCCTCTATTTTTGGCAAATTCTGGAATCTTCTTGTGAGTGCAAATGCCAATTTCGCGGCGCTAAACTTCATCTTCGCGGCGCTAAGTTGATAAAAAGCAGGAACCTTCTCGAATATCAGTCTTGGCGGCGCCAAAACCTTCACTTCGCGATCGCTAAAACTTCCTGTTTTGTACTTTTCCAACTTTCGCACAATTTCGCCTATTTTCCGCACTTTTTAGCTCCGTGTTCTCCAATACCTTCAAAAGTAACAAACATACCAATTCGTGAGTAATTAGGTGAGAATCGAGTGATAAACGGGGTAAATTCAACCAATTAAGCACCACCAAAACATGTATAATTTTGGTGTTATCAAGTACTCTACTCTTAGCTATTCCCAATGAATATCAGCATCAATTCTGCAATTGTGCTGATGCTAAGATTCTTTGGAATGCTTTGGAGAAAAGATTTTCTGGAACAAAGAGCACAAAGAGGAATCAGAAGGCTATTCTCAAACAATAGTATGAAAACTTTGTATCTACAAAGAATGAGTCTATGACTCAAACTTTTGATAGCTCCAACAAGGTGATTGGAGAATTGGCCACAGTTGGAGTCAAGATGGATAGAGATGATGTGAATAGAAAATTCCTCAGATCTCTTGGAGAGAAATGGACTATTTACAGTGATAGAGTAAAGTATTTATCACCATTGCACTGATAGTGGCCTTTGTTTCAACAATTTTAGCCTTCGTTAAATAATCCCATCATAGGATTATTTAATTTGCCCTAGCCTTTAATTGTGAAAGTACTCATCTTTAGTACTTTATCCCTTGAAACCCATTTTAGCCTTAGCCTTTTCGTTTGTTACCCAACATCTTATCCTTTAACCATTCATTTTATCTATCTTTTGGCCGTAGCTTATAGTTGAAAGCTTTTCTAGTTTTTTGTCCATTTTATGAATTTGACAAATAAGAGAAAAAGGGATTGAAAAAAAGAGAGAAAGAAAGAAATAGAGAAAAGAAGTTAGAAAAGAGAAAAGTCAAAATAACGACTCATCAAAAGAAAAATCAAAAGAGTCGATGTGCAAAGAAAGAAAGAAAAGAAATATCGAGCCACAAATAAGAAATATGCTTAGGCCGATATAAAATGAGAAGTAAAGAAATCCCGAGCTCTAAAAGTTCCAAAAAGTTAGATGTCTTAATTTCCGGACCTTAAATTGATTAGTTTTTAGGTTTTTGTTGAAACCCTTTGAGTCACTTAAATATATCTTTTATCCTACCCTTAACCCTAAGCCTAACATTACAACCCTAAAGTCATCTTGACGGTTGACAACTTTTTAGTGGTGGAGATGAGATTTGGTAACAAGCCTATGCGTTTGGTAAGAGGTCGAGTATCAGTGTGATCACTATATATTACCCCTTGAGAGATACACATTATCAAAAGTGAGGGTAAGAGGTTAAGCATGACTTTGATAACTTGTGAGACTTTGAATTGTGTCTGAATTATGTTTGATTTCTTGCGATTAACCTTATTCTTTCAAAGCATGATCATAGATGGAGGATAATTATGTCGTTATTGTTCTTATTTTACCAAATATTTACTTGAGGACAAGCAAATCTTAAGTGTGAGAATTTGATAACTCCAAAATTATACATGTTTCACTCGCATTAATTCCCCACTTTTATTTATGTTTTGGGCCTAGTTTGGACATAATTGCTACTTAAAGATGTGTTTTGCAGTTTTGCAGGTTTGGGAGTCACTTGTGCGAAAAAGTAGAAAAAGAGGGTAAAAAGCGTCAAAAGTGGAGACATTGTGAAAAGATGGAAAAATCATTGGTTTCCATTTATGGTCTTTTTTTGAAGAGGTATCCCAGACCACATTGGGCCCAGACTAATCCTCGGCAATTTTGGACCAAAGCCCGACTGCTAAAGCATGCAGCCCGGGGTCGAAGCCCCGTACCTCCAAAATGCGTCCCCCAGGGCTCGAACTCAGGTTCACCACTATGTAGTGCCCAAGCCTTACCACTAGGCTAACACTCCTTTGGTATTTATGGTCTTTTCTTTCTCTCCAAGTCAGATGACTTCCCCCATAAGCAAGGATCTGATCAAATAAGGCAGATATATCAATTCTAGAATATTCCAGAAACTTCCATCCATCATATTTCTCGTCGCAAAAGTGGGCTCGCGATCGCCAAACGGGCCTTCCGACTCTGTTATAAATAGAGGCCTTGGGTTATCAGTTTTACTCACCAATCAATTCTATCTAGTATTCCACAATACAGAAAAATAGTTAGGTTAGAGATGGGAGCCACTTAGGATTTTTCATCCAAGAAGAAGGAGGCTCGATATGGGAACACACGAAGGAGATGATTTGAGAAGATGTTACACCAAATTTGCCGGTCTTTAGTATGGTTTGGTTATTCATCTATGTCTAGTTTGTCTATGTACTAATCTTTGTGTTTACTATGGTTTGATGAACTTGGATGATGTTTTGATTACGAATTTATGATTTATTGAATGATTGTCTTGTAATTCCTATTTATTGTTTTAACTGTGGCTACTTGAATTCATTGGGTGGGTGTATTTGTTATCTGACAATTAATAACAGATTCCTATCGGTTAATCAACCTCCCTTACCTTTCACTTTTGTGACATGGTAAGCAACCCATCGGATTGAGAGTAGGTTGGATATTAGGGTCCCACGAATTGACAATAAATAGGGTGACTTGTACTAGATTTTATAATCCCTGGACTTGGGCCGGGAGACCAACTTGGTTGACAATCACAGATATTCATGCTAGGGTGCTTTATGCTTAAATTCCTACAATAATCACTAATATCATGTTAATCATCTGAAAGGTAAATCTTAATTTAATCATAATGAATACAGTTGTCTTTGATGTGTGATTGTTTATCAGTTTTCCTACTTCTTGGTAGGTTTGTTTATTTATTGTTTACTTCTTTTATAAATCAAAATCTCTTTCCAAAAGCGATCTTTTCGTCAGATTAATTAATTAAGTCTTTAGTAGACATCTAGCTTAACTATTCCCTATGGTAAGAACGAGATATGGACTTACCTACACTATATTATTCATGATCAGGTACACTTTCCTATATACGTGGTAATAATAGTTGGGTGAATTTTAAGGGTAAAACTTGGTTTGATTTAGGCTATGTTTGGCAAGCGTAGCTTATAAGCTAGCTGGTAGCTGATAAGCTAGCGGATAGCTGATAAGCTAGCTGTTGATTGATAAGCTTGCTAGTAGCTGATAAGCTAGCTGTTGAATAAATTATGTTTGGCAAAAACTAGCTTATGAGTATGTAAAATGACCAAAAAGGGTATATTTGAATTTAATAATTAATATTAATAAGGGTATAATTGGAAAAAGCTACAATAAGCTCCTCATAAGCTACTCAAAGTAGCGTTTCAAAAAGCTAGCTTATAAGCTAGCTGATAAGCTAGCTTCCTGGTACATGTTTGGATGGACTAGCTTATAAGCTAGCTTATCAGCTAGCTTATAAGCTAGCTTATGCTTGCCAAACAAAGCCTTAATATATATATTTTTCCTTATCACCATGAATAAGTGTATGATTGTGCTTTCATTAGTTGCCGATTATACGACCATGTAGATGTTTGTTGTTGATTTTGGTTTCCAAGGTATTATGCATAGTTATCGTAAAATGCAATGCCCCACTTTTGGGATTTGATGTAACAACAAGTGTCAGGATCGATTTCGTAACAAGAAATTAACAACTCAGAAAATGAATTAAAGAAGTTGCGGAATAAACACTCTAATTGGAAATCAAACAATGAACTTGAAAGATCAATTTCATTCAATACTTTCAATCACAAGTTTACACACAAAGCCTCAATCTACAAGAACAAATCTCTCATAGACGAACAATACTTCTCTATTGCTAGGAACTCTCTTGAGGCTCTATTTTTCTCTCAACAAAAAACAAAAGATATCTCGTAATCTACTCCACAAGTAACAAACTAACTATATATACAGATTACAAGATAGATATAAGGAAAACAAATCTCCTAAACTAATTCCAAGATATTCGGAATTATTTCCTTATCACTACAATAGATTCTATTCCTTATCGCATTCTTAGAAGCAACAGTAATAATAAGAAGCATTAACTGAAACTGTCAAAACTGACTAGCAGCAATAACAAGTAGCAGCAATAACTTCTTAGTAGCAGTAACCATTACTACTTCTAAGTCTTCAAACAGTAACACTAAGTAGTGACAACAGCAATAATAATACTTAAATCTTCTATCATCTCCATTACTACTGCAGCAGCATTAACCATCAAGCAGCAGCAATAACTTTGTTGACAGCAGCAATAACCATACTTAGCATTTTTCATTCAGCCCGATACTTGTGCTTCACCAATCATCAACACAATAACCCAACAACAAGTACGAGTGAGGGGATAATGTTGTAAAAAAATTGAATGAACAAGTCTAGGGTTTAAAGTTGTCATTGTCGAAAAGAATATGACTAGATCGGTGTGTATATCAAATACGTTTGAGTAAAATAAAATAATCAATAAAAATAGAAAATGAGAGACCTAAAATAATGAGAAATTGACTTGTATGGAATAAGTTGTTGGAAAGGATTCAAAATCCTTTGCACATTGAGGGTGCGTTTGTATGCAAACTGGGTGGACGAGATAGGACTAAAAAATAGTCCCATGTTTGGTATGACATGGGACAAAAATTAGATGGGACAACATGGGACAAAAGTTGATTTTCATGGGACAAAAGTTGAGAATTTTGTTCCACCAACATAGGTGAAACAACATGGGACTAAACAATAAATTACCATATTACCCTAAAAACATTTGATAACTACACCCAATATGATCGTCAATTTCTTCCTTGCGTTCTTCATCAATTCCACCGCTTTGATTCTTCGTCACCTCCACACCTTCGATTCTCTATCTACGATTTCAACCATGGTTTTCAAATTCAATTTGTGAGCTTTTACGAGACTCGATTTTCATGGGTTTCGGCTTGACCATGGAACTTAATTTCTTGGAAGATTTCTTCAACCATTGAACTCGATTTTATGTAAAGATTAGAGTCGATTTCTAGAAGGATTAAACTCAATTTCTCATATTCTCTCTCTTTGGATTTCACTGTATCTCTATTTCTTCAACCATGGCGGTGAAACCCTAATTTTGTTTTGAAGGAAAGAGGCGACAAACCCAGTGCGGTGGGGGATATTGGGTAAATATAATTTACTAGTTTTTCCATTTAAATAGTATATAAATATGTTTAACCGATTTTAAGTTATTGAAATTATGATGTTAAATTATTTAAAATATTTAATTAATCTAGTGGTTTATAAATATTGTAATAATAAAAAAACATCAAAACTCATATTAGGGGTAATATAGTTAATTTAACTGTTTTGTCCCGTCCTGTCCAGCTTACCAAACACAAAATAGTTAATTAGTCCTGTCCTTTCTAATTGTACCAAACATAGAACAGACAATTAGTCTTGTTTTATCTTGTCATTTTCTAGTCATGTCCCATCCAGTCTGCGTACCAAACGCTACTTGAAGGAATTTGAAATCATAAAGTTCTTCATCTAACTTCCATGAAATTAGAAGCAAAACTTAGGAGATGTTGGAGTTTATGATGTGTCTGAAGTAATGAACAAAGGATAAAGTATGAAAGCATATTCTAAAAAGAATACAAAACTAAATGTATAATTTTATGTTATAAGTTTGTATTAATGTTGGTTCTATAGCATATGATGCTATGGAGGTTATCGACCGTCTTATGATGAATTTGAGGTTTTAAATCCATAAGACCAATTAAAAATAATCCATAATGTTGTTATGATGAAACACATGTTAAAGATTGAATTTTAATGAGTACTTTAGTGTTAATTTGATGTTTAGCTGCATATAACCATGTAGTTGGAACACTTGTGCTCCTTAGTAATGACCTATGTACTATATCAACTATCAGGGTAGCAGGTGTTCCCCGTCATATAGGTCAGTTAGTGTTCCCTTAATGTGTGTATAGTTCTATAATATTATAATACTTGCTACAACATTAGTCTTTTGGTGTCCTTGTTTGAAGCTTACTCAGGCCTTTGGCATGTAAAGTGGCTATTTTATAAATGGATTTCTTATAAGTCGATATCGGGTATGTTGAAGTTGAAATACATAAAGAAAATAAACACTTTGAGGGTGAAAATGCACTTCTCTCAACCTAATCAACAACCTACATCATGACCAAGACTATAAAGCTTCTACTTGTGCCCTCCTACATGCAAGAGATATGCTATGCGACCTTGGTAGCAGTCTAGGTCGTGTGGTTGACCTACATGCTTTAAAACCAAATTTTGGGGTTTCCTCTCATTTTCTTTTAACACCTTTATCCTCTCTTCCTTTTTAGCACTTAAGATCATTTTTAGGAGGCTTTTCAATTCAATTTGGATCCTTATTGAGCTTGTTGAAGATTGAAGCTCAAATAGTCAAGTCCTCCATCAAATGAAATTAAGGCCTGACCATTCCTTTAACTCATTTCCTTTTACTTTCTTCTTGATGTGATTTAGGGACCTTGGAAGTAGGAGAAGTCATTTTGGGGCCAAGATCCAGAGGTCTTGTTGGACGATCTCAAGTATTTACAAAATAAGTTGGTGTGAAACATAGATTTAACATAAATCAAGCAAGGTAATTCTAATTGCTTTGAAGAAAACTACATACATGTCAAAATGTTCTTATTTGGGGGGGGGGGGGGGGGGGTTACTGAATGTGAAATTGTTATAAATATATTTGGTTTTAGAGATTGTTTGTATGTTTGGGTATGTTTGGTGTTAAAAACCATTGATAAACACTTTTGAGTGGAATTGCAGTTGTTTTATGTAAGGTTTACTTTAGGTATTTGTATATTTGGGTATTTGACTACTTTGTCTTTTGTGAAATCCTAAAATGTTCATAATTGAATTTTGGTGCTTTTAAAGATGGAAATCACTTAGAGAGTGATATCTATTGACCATGATATTTATACGTTGAGGTAAAAGTCATATTTATCTATTGGTTGATGGTTTCCTTACTCTTCTACTTCTGGTTTTATTGTTTTATATTTATCTTATAAACTACTTGAACTCATTAGACTTTAAGCATAACATTTTTCTTTTATTCACATATATTCTAGGTCTTGATACGATCTAAGTGATGTTTGAAGCTTTGTAGAGAGTCATGTATGATGGCATTAGAAGTGTCATCCAGTTTTGAAAATAGTACATAGTACATTAGATGCTTTTAATAACTTTGATGTATTTTAATTTTGCATGGAAATTAGATGGTCCCATTTAGAACTCTTATTCAGATTTTTCTTTTTATTCATTTCTAAGTTTTAAGTCTTTTGGTATTAAAGTCGTATCATTTTGAAGGAACTCGAAAGTTTTAAATTATCTATTATTTTTTAACTTTATTGGACACTTGCACTACTGTTTTATGAATTTAGTTTTAGCAACATGATGCATAGTTCACATACATAGTTTGGATTTGATTTTAGTACTATTTGTACGAAATAATTTTGAGATGTTTTTAGCACGGAAACTATATAATCAAGCTTATTACCTTCCGAATTTTTGTATTTCAAGAGAAAGCAAAAGTTGACATTAGAAAGGAGAAAAGAAGGTATAGTCGAGTACCAGGCAAAGCCTTGTGATTTCATATGTTGTGTTACTTTAATACGAAACGAACTAGTGATGGTTAGATATTTAGCATTTAAGCTATTGGCTTTAATATCTAGTTTGGTTTCTATTTCTAAAGACTATTATTTTTTATGTTTGGTTTTTAATATTATAAACATTATAAGATTAGTGTTTGGTGTCTTATGCCCTAGAGAGCGATTGGTAGGATCATGAAAGTAAAGTTCACCATTTTTTCACTTTGGATGTTGTGTTCAGTTCCAGCACAATGTGTTTTCAAATTTTCAGATAATTCTCATCATTGACTCTAATTGATGTTTCAAATTAGGCTTGTCATCTTAATTTCTTATGGCAAGTTTGTTCGTTCATCAATCACGTTGCAAACCTAGTTCTTCCCAATTAGGCATGGATCTCAACTTGTTGCAGATTTCTTTTAGGCGGACATTTATTTCAAGTGCGAGTCTAAATCGTGGTTTTTGGACGGTGGTATAAAATGATGGTTGCAATTTCGATTCCCTGCGTTCTCTCAGCTTAGCTACGACGTATAGCAATTTCTCAACCCTACCGCATCATTCAGGAGTCCCTAAGCTAAATTTGTGTCATTGGTGCTATCATATCATCGGCTTTGAGCGGCTCTTTCAATCTTTGAGAAGCTACCAGCCTAGTCTTAAGAGTAACAAGACGAATTTGTGCTTTTAGGTTTGCATGTAGCAGTTTCCGTATCTTCCACTTCCACTACCACAAGTGTATCGTTCGATACACTTTGCAAATGAACATCATGAACGTTGTCAACTCTGTTTTACCCGGGTTATGGCGGATTGTTTTCCGTCACAGTTAACGTGCTTTGTTTTAATTGTGTTGCCTAATTTGCGGGAGCTTTACCGTTATACCCATAGCCCCACCCCCACTTTGCAACCTATACCCCCAAATGTGCGTTATAAGGGCCGTTATACCAAAACGCCGTTATAACGCACCAAAACGCCGTTATAACGGCGTTATATAACGGCGTTTTGGTGCGTTATATCGCCGTTATGTCGCCGTTATGTCCCCGTTATGTTGCCGTTATATCGCGTTATGGTATGGGTATATTGTGCAAAGTGGATGTGCGTTATGGGTATACAAATCAATTACCCCTAATTTGCTATTTAATTCATAAATATATAGTTTTGATTTTTGAACATATCAAAGGAATAGCCAAAAATGTACAAACAAACAAAGAAGCAAGTAACAAAATTTCAAAACAAGAAACAACGGAAATTAATAGGATATGAATATGATAGATATAAAATTAAAAATTAGTTCTTTTTTTTTTCTTGTTTTTTTTTTTAATTTTCATGGTACAAGTCACACTAAATCATATTTAATATATTTATACTTTTAAAATGGATATTACAAGTCCAATATTTGCTAATGCCACGCCGACGCGACGGTGAGAGTCCGTCCCATCCACCCCAAACTGATCCCACCGGCTTCTTCTTTCACCGTGAAACCCGGATTGCCACGTGTACCCGAGTTGAGCTTCAAAAGCAACGAGTCAGCCCTGAGTTGACGCAGTAAAACAGGCTCGAACCCGGCCATTCTCATCCGGGCCCGCCATTTCCCAAACACCTCACATCTTTCAACCCTGTCTCTCCCTTCACACGCAACCGAGTTCGCCATTTTCCGACTCAGTCCCTCCTCGATCTTCACTCGCTCCGGGTTGTCACGCGCCATGGTGGCGTCCAGCGACTCAAGCAACGCGCCGTAGTACCCACGCGCCTCCCTCACGCGCACCTCGAACGACGCCGTGTTCCCGTTCAGCTCCTGCTCCACCACCGTCACCAGCGCCGGCGACAGCCCCTTCACGCGCCGGAGCACCTCGTCCCTCAGATTCTCCGTCGTCACGCTCTCGTCCGGCAACTTGTACAGCTTGAAACCCAAATTCACCACCAGGACCTCGCAGGAACCATCCGGCGTTAGGCCGGATGGAGTTAGTTCTGAGAGCTTCAAATTTGATACATTAAAAGAAAAGGAAACGCCTAATTTGGCGGAGAGCGATTTGAGACCATCGCCCACGAGCTTCAACCTCTCGACTCCCCCGTTGCCGAAATCGGCGAAGGTCGTGAGCTTTAACGAAAGGGGCGTCTCTTTATCGGCCTTACGCGCGGCCGCAATCTCGTGGAGTAAGTATACGTACTGGACGCCTTGGCCGATATCGAAATCCAACACATGTAGTACCTTGTCCGGTTGGCCGTGTTCGAGAATGGTGTAATTGGCAGCCATGAAAGCGAGCTTGAAGCATGGGGATTTGTCGTACAGAAGCTGTGTTGACAAAATGTGTTCCTTTCCGTACAAATCCGTCACCGCGGTCGTCGAATGGTTCGCGTTCAGCCGTGATCGGAGGGCCGCCGCCATGTGAAAGCTCAACCGTTGTTCGGGAGTACCGAACGCGTTCGCCACCTGGCTTACGCGCGTGAGGATCTCCGCCGCTGGCTCCGGCTTTCCCTCCGCAATTGCCGCAGCAGCGTCCGAAAGTAGCTGCTTCGGGCAGACTGCCGTCGCGGGAGATGCCGATGACGACGCACACGACGAAGATGACGATGACGTAGGCGAAGGAGAAACGGTGTTTTCCGGTTTCTGCACCGGAGTCGGACCGAGGATGTTTTGGATCGTTTCGGACCACTCACTGTTTGTGACACCGGACACATCGTTTTCTCCGTCCTCATCATCCAACAGGAGCTGCTTCTCCAGCTCCTGAAGCCGCTTCATCATCTTGCCCTCTGTTTCTTGGTTAGCGGTCGCTTGTTTCGCACCTAAACTATTATTAGGCAACGAAACACGCGAAAAGTTGCCACGGTTGATATAATTACCCATTCCAAACGGTTGCGCAGAAGGCGAACGAACGTGAACCGGAACGCCGTACCGTGGAACAGACGAAAACGAAGACGAAGACGACATATTAGAAACCGAAGAAACCTCCGATGGCGAATTCGAAAAATCCATTAGATTATAAGGCCTTGGCTTGACGTTTCTCAAGAAGAACGCAGCTTGTTGTTGGAGTTGAAGTTGCTGTTGTTGTTGGTGTTGGTGTTGGAATTCGGCGAGGGATCTTTTCCCGATGAGGTCCGGTCGCCGGAGTCCGATCTGGGAGGATGGGTCGGCGAGGATTCCGGCGAGGGGAGACCGGTAAGGGTTTTGTGGGTGGTTGTTGTTGTTTAAATTCATGATGGAGATGGATCTTCCGGCGGCGGCGGCGGTGGTGGTGTTGATGTTGAAGTAGTCGGGATGACCATGACCATGACCACCGGGGAAGCCTGAGGACATGGTGGTTGCCGGCGAGGCGATCTGAGGAAGGTGGGTATGGATTAAGATTAAGATTAAGATTAAGAGAAAAAAAAGTGGGAATTAAGAGAAAGCAGTTGGGTATTGATGGAGAGTGGACATTGAAGGGAATTTTTGGAAATGAGAGAGGGTTTCGTGAAAGCAAAATTGGATTGATTCTGGTTTTTGATTATAATCCCTGGTGGGGTGGGGTTGTGGTTTGTAAGTTTTAGAGAGAGAAAGAGAGAGTTTTAGAGAGAGAAAAATGTATTGGGTTTCCAACTGGCTTGTGGTTGCTTTCTCTTGATGACAATAAGCTTCTTCAATGTGACGTGCTTCTTCACCTTGTACCGTACAAACTTCCACTTCTTTATTGCCATCCGCCATCTCAACTATTGATAAAAACTACACCACTTTCCTCGTTTTTAAACAAATACTTCTTCTAACAAAATAAATAAATATATTTACCTATTTAAAAGATGTATTTTTCTTTTATTTTTTAATTAATTAAATAACTATATTAATATTAGGTAGCGTTTGCTTTTTAAGGTATATGTTAAAGTGTGAATTCGGATTTCTGTTCTCATTTTTATGAGATAAATTTATAAAAGTTTTGAAATCTGAATCGTTGATGTTTTTTTCTTGTAATCGTTCGTTTTATTTCCCATTGGCTCACGACTTTGTTTCTGGCGATTAGGTGAGGACTTTCCAAGAGGTCAGTCACCCATCCTAGTACTACTCTCATCCAAAGACGCTAAACTGCAACGTTACAATAACCTGCCGTGCATATGGCCCTAAAACACGTTACTTTTAGGAAGGCTAGAGTATTACTTATGAACCCAACATCACTCTTGTCCACAACGATATAATATATGCCTATGGTGTTACAGGAATGAAAATTAACTAGCCTTTTTTTTGTCTAAATTATCTTAAAAGGTAAGGGACTCTCGAATGTTAATAAAAAAATTTGAGTAAACTAGACGATTAAGTGGGTGTTTGGGATCAAAGCTCTAGTAGGTTGTTAATATCATCATTGGAAAGGACAATAGATGACATCCATGTCTACCCAGGTTCTATTCATTAGGTGAGCATGTGTTGATATTCTAACAATGAATCGGCTTTCAAGTTGGTTTATGTGTTATTTGTCGTTAAAAAAAAGTGATTGTTTGGAAGTGGTTATGATGAAAAGCCTTATTAGTTTTCTAAAAAAAGTTAAAATCCTTTACATTCTAAAAAAACTAGTTATTGTTTTTTCAAGAAGTTATAAGGCTATCAATATCCCAACCCTCCCAACCTAACTACCACATCAGCTGACACATCAGCTTTTCTCCAACTCTCTCATAACCCTCTGCAACCCTCTACAACCCGTACCCCAACCCTATCACACACAACACATACACAACATACACATACAACACACATAACTGAGCAGGTTGGCCGACCCGTGAACCGTTGAGCCCGCCGACATGGAAAACCGCGTATCGCAGCCCGCCCTACCCGCTTAGCCCGCCGGGCTTAAGCCCGCTCAGCCCGAGCCTGCGGTACGCATAACCTAAACATGTTACCCAACATTTCAAATCAACCTATTGCTTCTTTAAAAATTAACAAATTATAAACATCCTTAAATAAACACCTTTAAAGACTCCTTAAAAGTTTAAAATCAAAAAGTAAATACGTCCTTAATGATAATAGAAAGTAAAAAAATAATTAACTTTTCCATTTTATATATTTAAAGACTAGAATTAAGGTGTACGTATTTATTTAAAAAATAAAAAATAGAGATTTATTTTGAGACGTAAAAAGTAATTGTTTCTATTCATAGCCACTTTAAAAGTACCTTTCTAACTTAAATTATTATTCCCAATCCACTATAAATTAAAAATAAAATAAAAAAATCTATGTTTTTCAATTGGTATTTATTGGATATTAATTGCTCAAAGATTTTGAAAATCACCTCATAAACTTTGATAAGCAATCATTAAAATACTGTTTCTAATATCTGTCATCATCAAGATACCTTTTATTATGCTCTTTTTCTGGATTTTCTAAAATTTTAAAACAAATAGAAATTTGTATTTTCCAAAAATCTCAAATACAAGATTTATCTGTTAGACATCTCACGAGTACTATCACAAACATCGATGGCATTGATTTTCGTTCATGTTCTTTTAAGAAAAGAGTAAATTACATAGATTGTCCTTATATATTAACTTAATAAACTCAAGAGTAAACTGCAAATTTGGTCCATGTGGTTTATTATTTATGATACTTTTTGTTACTATACTTTAAAATTACAAGATATACATTGTAGTTTGTAAAAGTTAAATTATAAGATTACTATTGTGGTTGTGGAAGTTAAAGATCGTTAGAAAACCTCAGCAAGTGAGGAGTATTCCGGTCTTTTTTATCTTTATTCTTACTTTTCTTTAAAATTTGAAATCCTTAATGGTAGACCCACTAAATTTGTGTCATATGTCCACCAACTTCTCTCAAAAACTCTCGATCCCCCCTTAACCTT
The DNA here is from genome assembly GCA_030169165.1 of Centaurea solstitialis. NCBI lineage: Eukaryota > Viridiplantae > Streptophyta > Magnoliopsida > Asterales > Asteraceae > Centaurea > Centaurea solstitialis. The sequence continues at coordinate 66,138,535 of CM058043.1, forward strand.
CACTACCCGATGAACCACCTACAAACTCAAAAATAAATTTACAAACTCATCCAAACCTCAAAATTTAACCAAAAACCCAAATCCAGATATCAAAATAAAAATCAAACCAAAAACATAAATTCAAACCTCAAAATCAATCTAAAACCCTAATTCAAACCTCAAGATCAAACCAAAACCCGAATCCAAAGACCCTAATTCAAACCTCAAGATCAAACCAAAACCCCCAATCCAAAGACCCTAATTCAAACCTCATAATCTAACTAAAAGAACCATTATCAAAATCCAAATAAAAAAAACCTAACCTAAGATCATAAACCACAAATCATATGAAATAAAGAGAGAAAGGTTGTCTTCGAATATGGTCATTTTTTTGTGAAATCAAGGGATAGTCTTTTTTTGTGAATTTATAGGAAGAGATGTGTTGGAACAAGAATTTGAAGATGTCCTCCGATCAAATCCTATCTTTATACTTACAAATATTTTTGGACTCTTGTTGATAACTCAGGTACATCAAAGCATCGGTGAATCAAAGATCAACCGACTTAGTCTCATTTACATCAATTAGGTGGATCAAAGATGAAGTGAGCTCTCAAACCAAGTTGTCAGCAACTGGTAGGCATAAACCTAGACAGAGCCACATACACGCGTGTATTCAACAGTGGGTTGCGAACAGGCCACAGTGGGCAGTGCAACTACTCACCGGTCACAAGTGTTTGTTACTTTATCAAGAATTATTGCAGTGGGATCTAACACGTGTAATTCACAGTGGCTTGCAAACAGGCCACAGTGGGCAGTACAAGTATACACTGGTCACTGTGATCGTCACTTCCAAGTAATAGTTGGTAAGATACCAGATATCGTATTCCACAGGGACTGGAACAATCAAGACAATACGGTTCTCATGTGCTCCTTTTTACTTGTTTCGAAAAGAGAGGAAGAAATAAGTTGGTTTTGGTTTTTGAAATGATTTAAATGACAAAGATTAATTAAAAGGGATTTTCTAAGGTTTAAAAGATAGGGACGTAGGAATAATTTTTCCCCGGACTTTATAAGAAATACTTGGCCTAGTTGGTGATCATAATGCTGTGGGACAGTGGACACTCTCTGTTCACGAAAGACCCGGTCCTATCTCACACTCACGCTTCCTAGTAGAATTTACGTTTTAAAAACCAAATTATTAAGTCAGTGGCCACTCCCCGGCGAACCCTCTCGGATTTCATAGGCTTGTGCTTAAGCAATTGCTCTAAGTGGCCTCGGTGGACTCACTAGGTAGCTTGCCCGCTCCTGTTGGTGGGGAATGTCCACTGTACTGACCCAACTCTCGTTAGTGTCGTAAGAACTCTCTCGAATCCCCTAGTATCATCTAAGCTCGGTGTCACGACGCCCTACCCATCTCTGAGTTAAGACTAGACATTAGACACATTCAAGTGATCAGCTCGTTTGCATCATTGGATCATATTAGAACTTTAAATGAACAAAATAATTTTAAGTTTAAAAAGACGAAAACTATTCAAGCATTTATTGTAAACTCCGGGTACTTTTTCTTCCTACATCCCTAATTACTTGCTAGTGCATAATTAATAAAGTAAGAAAAACTAAGTTAAGAAAGTTGAAAAACGACATACTTAAAAGATTACTAGATTTAATTTAAAAGCTGCAGTGCCGACCACAGTGGGCACTACAGTTCCAGTAGCTGAATTACAAACTTCGAAAATAAAAAGTTAAAACTACTTTTCGGAAATAGAAAATTACTTCTAGGCTGGAAAATAAAGATTACATTAACTAGATAACTAAAAGTTACTTCTACTTTTCAAAAACTAATTTAAAAGCTAAAAAGATGAAGAAGAACTAAGAAGAAGATGATCCAAAGATGAGGTAATGGATCATGGATGGGGATGATTGAGCCATGGAGCCAATATCACTTCATTTATAGGGAGAAAATGGCTGGTCTTCTTGGTCACATGATGCCCTTAAAAGATGCCCTATTAATATCCATTGGGTAATAAAAAGGAATAAATTCCTTTACCCTTTGGATAATAATAGGGAATATAGAGTACAAAGCATCTTTTTCTCTCTCCTTTGTAGCTTTTTCTCCCATAAAATCATTTCTTTTTCTCCCATGTGATTTCCAGCAAAGTTGAGCTGACTTCTTGTACTAAGATGCCCCCAAAGATGCTCTCTTTCTTGAATTCCCGGTTTTACCCTCGTCAGCGCCTTCAGTGGGCACTCCCAGAGCTGCTGCACAAATTTTCCACAAAAAACTACTCCAAAACACGTAATACACTCTAAAATACTAATATACGCTTGTTAGGACTCAGAACATTATTTTTAACTAAAAGATAAAATAAAAATGCAAAAGTGGCTATTTTTGTACTAAAAGTTAATTAAAAAGATAAGTAAATAACTATGAAAATTCATAGTTATCACCTCTCCAAACTTAAAACATTACTTGTCCCCAAGTAATAAAAATGACAACTAAAAATGACTCAATAAGGAAAAATAAAAAAGAATATGCATGGATTATGGTACCGTAGGTGTGTGAGTGAATGAGGTTTGATCTCCTCCAAAAGTGCCTTCCGAATTCGAAACTAAATGGCCATAATTGGAGTTCCAAAAAAAAAAATTTATTCCCTTGCCAAACGATGATCCATGGGACTTGAATGGGTTTAGTGTATGGCTTTGGATGTGTTTCCCATTTCTTTGCAATGCTCGTCTCCAAACTTTGTTTGGACTCTAGTTTTCCCATTTATTTTGTTTTTGGGTTTTTTCGACTTTTTACGAGATATTCTCGTTTTTAGTCTCTTTTTTCTCTTTTTTTTTTTTTTAAGAACGAGCACAAATGTGACCCTTCTGGATATAGGTATGTATTTTTGGTGGAATGGGCTCTCTGCTGTTACTGGAGTCACCACTCCGGGTTTTCTGTGGCTTTCTGATTTTTTTTTTGGGGGTGGGCACTACAGGTTACAGTGACCACCCCGGATTTTTGGCTTTTTGATGGGATCAACTAAAAGCCACCCCTCTCCAAACTTAAAATTTCACAATGTCCTCATTGTGAGAGAGAACACTGAGTGGGCTATTTTCGGGGTTGCAAAAAGTGTTTGGGTTAAAGCAAATGAAGGCCCAATTCCTCCCATCGTTTACAAGTTACAAAAAAAATGATATCACCAAAAAAACAACTCCAAAGAATGGCGGTGTGTTAGTCCCGAAATCCGAAAGTAGTGCACCTAGGGTATGGAATGAAGACCAAAAATAATTCAAACAACACACCGTTAGTACCCAAAATAAACATCCGCATCAAAGGGCGGGAATTACCATGCATAGAGGTTATAGATAATGTACGAAATAGCCAAAGGATTAAAGTTTAAACAACCCAAAATAAAACGTGTTCATGAGCCAAAAGCGATAGTACTTAAGAGAGATTACGGTTTGGGAGCGGCAGTGCGCTCTGAGTCTGGATCCGGGTGACCTTCGGGCGAGTTAACAGTGGGCTCTTCCTGGGGGATTTCTTCCTCGTCGAGACTGGGACAGATACCTGGTGGGAACGAAGGGAATGTCGCAGCGAGCTCTGGATTGTGGACCTCGAGGAACTTCTTAAGAAGCAAGTCCCGGCTCTCCGTGTAAGCCCACACGAACTCAGTGGCTTTCTCCATCCCCCGCATTCGATCCTCCATGCCTTGTAATCTGTCGTTAAGCTTTTTGAGTTCCACGAGGATGGCATTTTGCGCCGAGGTCCCACGGCTAGATCCCGCTGTAGTGGGAGGCTTGACGACCGGTACCTCCGCACCCTCTTCGTCTTCCTCCTCAGGATCCTCCTCCGTGTCTCGCTTCATCTTTTTCAGCGTCTTCACCCCAATAGGACTCGAGGCTGTTATCCACACATCAGTTGTTGCAGCGGGTACCTGTGCATCTATCAACAAAGCAGTGACAAGGCAGGGCAGTGGGATCTCCATCCGTTTCTTGGTCCGGGATTGAAAAATAGCGGTATGCATGATATCACCAATATTGACAGGTAAATTCTCGAGAATACAATACAGAAGGGCGCACTTATCTTTTGATAGGGTGCCATCGTGTGTGGTGGGCCAAATGGTGTGTCGCAAGAAAGAGTACCATATAGCGGCCTCTGTGTTCAAGAACGACATCGGGATACACCATCGGGTCTTCTCAAGTGTCCACCCCTTACCTTCCGTACAGATTACCTTTGCGATCTTGTCCATATCATCTTGTGACATTTTCTTGACGAGAGCAGTGAGAGAGCATGCTTTTGTGACTCGTAGGCCAAGGACTCGGTTTATGGTGCGAGAGTCGTACTGCACCCAGTGACCACGGACCTTGACCACAGAGTTGGGAGTGGTCGCTATTTCAGCAAAGAACTCCAATACAAGCGAGGAGTTTGCCCTTCGGTCCGGAACAGCCAGGACCCCCCAGTCATGGGCTTTAACCCCGTCACTAATATACTTGTTCTTTTTCATAAAGTCCGAATCAAAGCCCCGTTCCATGTGGATCTTAAAGGCCGATAGTTGAGAGAAACGTTCAGCGGCCTCTGGGCAAGAGAACTGCCCAGCCTTTCCAGTGGCTTGAACCTCAGTGCCCACTGAAACGACTTTTGGGTCACTTTGCGTTTCTCCAACAGAATCGGAAGAAGTCCCAAAGATCTCGAGAATCTTATTACCTTTGGACTTACCAGCGGGCCTGGATGGAGAGGCTTTCTTTGCGGCAGAGGCCGCTGCAGACCGGGTCACCATGGCACGTGATTGTAAGGCTGCCAACATCGGGTTTCCTCGACATTGGTCCAAGAGTTCCGTGTCCACCATGGTTTCCTCCAGCGGTTGACTTTCCCCCGCGAGTGTACGTTCCGCCTCGGACTTCTTTAAAAGTGCCTCCGATTTCTTTCGCCTTTCCGCCATTTCCCTCGCCGCCTCTTTCTTTTTCTCCTCTCTTTCCGCTTTCTTTCTCTCCTCCTCCTCCCGTTTCTTTGCTTCCGCTTCCTCCTTTCGCTTTCGATCTTCCTCCCTTTTCTTCCTTTCGGCTTCCTCTTTTTTCTTCCTCTCGGCTTCCTCTTTTTCTTTTTTCTCGGCCTCTGCCCTAATCCGCTCCTCCTCAGCCCGTACCCTTTCCTCTTCCTCCCGCCTCCGCGCTTCCTCGATCCGGATTGCTTCCTCCTTCTTTTGTTGAAGCATTCGGAGGTTGTTTTGGTATTCATCGTGAATCCTCTTCATTTCGGCCGCCATTTTTCTTTCTTGTTCCTCGAGTTCGTTAATGGCCTTTGATCCTCGTGAATCTTCGGATTTGGTTGGTTGCATGGCGGAAGTCTCCTTTCGTCGCGGTGGACTAAACCCGGAATCCTCCAAATCGGTGTGTTTTGGAGTGTTATTTAGATCATCCGAGAATTGGGTTTGGCCCACAACGACGCTTTGAACGGTGTCGGGCGTGTCGGTGGCGGGTTCCTGGAGATTGATGACGTTTTCCGGTGGGTCGGTGGCGGTTTCCGGCGAGTCGACGGCGGTTTCCGGCGGATCGTCGCCGGATTCCTCCGCTTGGCCGACGTTCTGCCGGCGAAGTGGCCGGTCCGGTGGGTTAGGGTTGGAGAGAAGTCTTTTGGGTCTCCCCATATGGTGGTAGGTAGTGGTGGTTTAAGGTGGTAATGGAGGTTGATGATGGTGGTTTATGGTGGTGGTTGTGTTCGGCAGTAGAAGAAGAGAGAAGAAGAGGAAGATGAAAAAATTTTCTAAGTGTTGGTTTAGATGAGGAAGGTGGGGCCCATGGGTATTTATATGAAAAGGATATTGGGTCTTGGGCATTAGATAAGCCTTGGGCTTTTTAAATGAATAAAGAAATAAAAAGGGAAAGAAAATAATATTATAAAAAAGAATATGGAAGTATTTGGTTAGGATGGAAGGGGAGTTATGGAATTGTAGTTCATTTGGGAGGGAATAGTTAGCTTTTTGAATTTTAAAATGAGAGAGAGAAAAAGGTGATAGGATGGGTAATTATGGTTTAGGGAGGAGTGTGGGTAAAGTAGACATAAAGGTGAAGTCTTGGGGTAAGATTCCTTAAAGATGCCTTCTTGGGCCACCAAAAACGTCACATTTTCGTCCTCTCTTCATTAATACCCGTCAGGTGCTACAGTGCCCGGTACTGTACGGCCACAGTCCCCTCTGCTGCTTATGGTTTCAAGATTTTTGGCTCCAAAACTCTTTATTTAACCTACAAAATATTAATAAAAGATAATAAGATGAAAAAGATACCGAAAATAACAAAAAATTGTTCAAATAACAGAAATAAAATATTTACACATGATCTCGACATTTTTCACTCATCGGAGTGGACTGGGGAGTGAGCACTGTCATTCAGAAAGTGCTTTACCCGATGTCCATTAACCTTAAAGATTTCTCCGGTTTGTGTTGCCAATAAATCTAAGGTCCCATAAGGGCTGACTTTCACCACGGTATACGGACCCGTCCATCGAGACTTGAGTTTTCCGGGAAACATCTTAAGACGTGAATTAAACAACAATACTTGTTGGCCCTCGGCAAATTCCCTATGATTAATCCTACGGTCGTGCCACATTTTGGTCTTTTCCTTGTAGAGCTTAGCATTCTCGTAAGAATGGTAACGAAGCTCTTCTAACTCATGCAATTGAAGGGACCGTTTGGTGCCCGCTGCATCCTCACTCATGTTCAACTCTCTAAGGGCCCAATATGCCTTATGCTCCAATTCTATCGGTAAATGGCAATTTTTGCCAAAAACCAATTTAAATGGAGACATTCCCAAGGGAGTTTTGTAGGCCGTTCGGTAGGCCCAAAGAGCGTCGTCAAGTTTGACAGACCAATCTTTGCGGTGTGGTTTCACGACTTTTTCTAAAATGCCTTTGATCTCTCGGTTTGAGAGTTCGGCCAACCCATTAGTTTGCGGGTGATATGCAGTGGCCACTCTGTGCTGTATGTCATATTTTGCCAAAACTGCACTCATGATTTTGTTTACGAAATGGGTTCCCTCATCACTTATCAAAGCCCGTGGTGTTCCAAAACGAGTGAAAATATTTTTGTGCAAAAATTTCACCAAGGTATTTGCATCGTTAGAGTGGCAAGCTACTGCCTCAACCCACTTCGAAACATAATCCACCGCAACCAATATATAGTGATTGTTGTTTGAATTCGGGAAAGGACCCATAAAGTCGATCCCCCATACGTCAAAAAGCTCCACTTCTAAGATGTTATTAAGTGGCATTTCATTCCGTGCTGAGATATTCCCGGTTCGTTGACATGGCTCACAATTTCTTACAAATTCATGCGAATCTTTGAACACAGTGGGCCAAAAGAACCCACTCTGCAGAATTTTGGCCGCTGTCCGCTGTCCACCAAAGTGGCCACCGAACTGGGATGAATGGCAAGCGTCAAGAATTTGATGTTGTTCACTTCCATGAACACATCTTCTCAATAGCTGGTCCGTCCCAATTTTATATAAAAAAGGGTCGTCCCAAACATATTGGCGACAATCGTGTAAAAACTTTTTTAAAGGTTGCCCTCTCATCCCATGAGGCTTAATTCCGCATGCTAAAAAGTTTGCAATGTCAGCGTACCAAGGAAAATTGTCATGATGTTGCACGGCTAATAATTGTTCATCCGGAAATTTCTCCCGAACCTCAGTGGGTTCGGCAGTGCTCACTATCTTTTCGAGTCTCGATAAATGGTCCGCAACCTGGTTACTACTTCCTTTTCTATCGACAATTTCAAGGTCGAATTCTTGCAGCAAAAGTACCCATCTAATCAAACGAGGCTTTGAATCAGCCTTATTAATTAAATACTTAATTGCTGCGTGATCAGTGTGCACTATGACCTTTGTTCCTACCAAATAAGACCGAAAACGATCAAAAGCAAACACCACAGCGAGCAATTCTTTTTCTGTGACGGTGTAATTTATTTGTGCTTCAATTAAGGTCTTGCTCGCATAATAAATGGGGTGAAATACTTTATCTTTTCGTTGTCCCAAAACAGCCCCAATAACCCACTCACTCGCATCACACATGACTTCAAATGGGAGTGTCCAGTCAGGAGTGGTCACTATTGGTGCAGTAACTAAAGCCTTTTTGAGTTTCTCAAAGGCTTCCCGACACTCTTGTGAAAAGATGAACTCTTGGTCTTGTTGCAACAGTGTGCAAAGTGGTTTGGTGATTTTAGAAAAATCTTTGATAAACCTACGATAGAATCCGGCATGTCCTAGAAAACTCCTAATTCCTTTCACTGTAGTGGGCTCTGGAAGTTGCTCTATTACCTCAAGCTTTGCCTTATCAACTTCCAATCCTCTCTTAGAAACTAGGTGACCTAAAACAATGCCTTCTTCGACCATGAAATGACACTTCTCCCAATTTAGGACAAGGTCGTGGGTCTCACATCTCACTAGGCTTTTCTCCAAATTTTCTAAACAAACCTCGAATGATGAACCTATGACCGAAAAGTCATCCATAAAAACCTCTATAGTGTCCTCTATCATGTCGGTGAAAATGGCCATCATGCAACGCTGGAAAGTGGCCGGTGCGTTGCATAAACCAAAAGGCATCCTCCGGAAAGCGAAAGTACCAAAGGGACAAGTAAAGGTGGTCTTTTCTTGGTCCTCGGGTGCTATATGGATTTGGTTGTATCCGGAGTATCCATCTAAGAAACAGTAGAATTCATTTCCGGCTAACCTATCGAGCATTTGGTCGATAAAGGGCAAGGGAAAATGATCTTTCTTAGTGGCCAAGTTAAGTTGCCTATAGTCCATACATATACGCCATCCAGTCACAATCCTAGTGGGAATGAGTTCGTTTTTTTCATTGGTCACTACGGTTGTACCTCCCTTTTTAGGGACGCACTGAACGGGACTCACCCAATCACTACTTGCTATGGGATAGATAATTCCAGCGTCTAACCACTTCAAAACTTCTTTCTTAACCACCTCTTTCATCACTGGGTTTAACCTTCTTTGAGGTTGAACCTTTCCAGGGTGCCCACTCTCCAGATTTATTTTATGTTGACATAACGAGGGACTAATCCCTTTAATGTCCGCGATGGTCCAACCTATTGCCTTTTTATGCTTTTTTAACAGATTTATTAATCGTTGTTCTTGGTCCTCACTCAGTTTGGATGAGATAATAACCGGAAGTTTATCATCTTCAGCGAGGTAAGCATATTTTAAGTGAGAAGGCAACGGTTTCAATTCCAAATCTGGGGGCTGTTCTACAGAGGGCAACTGAATGTCTCTGCCTTTGAAGTCTAGTTGCTCAAAAGCAGCTATAACTTCACTACAATCATCCTCCAAAGTTTCATCAAGGTCAGAATCACAGTGGTCACTCTCCCATCCCACTGGATCAAAACTCAAGTCATCATTTATCATACTTACAGCCATGCAGTGCTCAGTGTCCACATACTTAAGGGATTTAAAAACATTGAAAGTGACCTCTTGGTCATGGACCCTCATGGTGAGTTCCCCTTTTTGGACGTCAATCAAAGTTCGTCCCGTCGCAAGGAAAGGACGTCCTAAGATGATGGGAGTTTCTCTATCGGCTTCATAGTCTAAAATAACAAAATCGGCCGGGAAGATAAACTTGTCCACTTTGACCAAGACATCTTCTATTTTTCCCTTAGGATAAGCTATGGATCGGTCCGCTAGTTGTAAAGTCACGGTCGTGGGTCTAGCCTCTCCAATACCAAGCTTCTTAAAAATGGACAATGGCATCAAGTTTATGCTAGCTCCTAAATCACAGAGGGCATGCCCTACTTCCTTTCCCCCAATAGAACACGGGATAGTAAAACTACCCGGATCCTTCAACTTTTGTGGGATTTTGTTAGTAAGGAGGGCACTGCACTCCTTGGTCAATGCCACTGTTTCAAATTCTCCCAATCTCCGTTTCTTGTTTAAAATATCTTTTAAAAACTTAACATAGCTTGGCATTTGCTCGAGAGCCTCTACCAAGGGTATGTTAATGTGAAGTTGTTTAAAAACGTCTAAAAACTTTTTAAATTGATCATCCACGTTTTTGGGTTTCACTCTTTGTGGAAACGGAAGATTTTGAAGGTCGAATTGAACTTTTTTAGGTACTGAGTTAGGAGTGTCCTCTGTGGTTGATTTTCTTTTAAAGGCAGACTTCTGAGGTTCTGGTGGAAGGGGGTGATCATACACTGGAGTGGTTACTCCCAAAGGAATATTTACTTCAGTGGGATCCGGAGTGGGCACTGTGCTTAAAGGCACTGTGGTTGCTGTTGGTTCTAAATCAACCAAAGTTGGCTCAGATTCAACAACAACGTCATAAAGGTTGTCCGCACTCCTCAGCGAGATCATTTTGACCTGCTCTTTCCCTTCCCTCTTTGGGTGTTCGGTGTCACTCGGTAAACTACCTTGTGGTCTGTTCTTAACCTCGGTTGCCAATTGTCCTAACTGAGTCTCGAAATTTCTCATGGCTGCTTGAGTTTGATTCATGAATCCTTTAAGTACTGATTCAAGAGATGGTGGTGCTTCAAGCGCGGGCTGTTGCCTTTGCTGAAAGTTCTGTGGGGACTGTCCCTGGTGAAAATTCTGTGGGGAGTGCCCACTGGGTGTGTGTGCACTCTGAAAATGTGAGGACTGTCCCTGGTGGTAGTGACTTTGTTGGTTAAAAGGTGGTCTTGCTGCCCTATTTGGTCCTTGGTTCATCCCCGGGGGGTAAGATCCTTGGTTATCTCTCCAAGAGAAATTCGGGTGGTTCCTCCAATTTGCGTTGTAGGTTTGAGAAAATGGACTATCCCTGTTGTGTGTCCCAATGACATTAACAGCCTCGGGATTACCCGGGCAGAAGTCAAAGATATGGTTTTCACCACAATAAGTACACACATCAGGGACCTGTGGAGTGGTCACTGCCGAATTTACTTGTTGACGATTTCCATTTAAAACCAATTTTGTTAAGGCTGCAAGTTGTGCATTCATTGCTTTAAGTGCATCAGATTCGGTGGGATTAATCTTTGGTGTTAATTCTCGGGGGTTTGACCAATCGGTGTTGTTATTGGCCACTTTTTCCAAAACTTGATACCCCTCGTTATATGTTTGTGTTGTGAACGCTCCTCCAGCAGTGGCATCTAAAATGAGTTTAGCAGCGTTGGAGAGCCCATTGTAAAAGGTCTCCAACTGGATGCAGTGGGGAATACCGTGATGTGGGCACTGCCGTAACAGTTCCTTAAAACGTTCCCACGCATCTGAAACTGTCTCATCCTCTCCTTGCCGAAATAAAATAATTTCATTTCGAAGTTTTACGTTCCTCGTGGGAGGAAAGTATTTTTGTAAAAACTTTTCGGCAAGGACTTTCCACGAGATGAGGGAGTTGGGTCTAAACGAATTTATCCAGGCTTTGGCTCTATCCCTCAATGTAAAAGGGAAGAGCCTTAGCCGTACGGCATCTTCCGCTACTCCCGGAATATGAAAACTATCCGCAACTTCTAAAAAAGATTTTAAATGTGCGTGCGGATCTTCAACCGTTGATCCCCCAAACTGTCCCATTGTTTGGAGCATTTGGAACATCACTGGTTTAAGTTCAAAACGGTTATTTGCATCGGGCCTAGGAATTCCGGAAGCGAATTGATCAGCTCCCGGAGTTGCATAGTCCCTTATTTTACGATCTTTGTCATCGGCGATGTGAACGGTAGTCTCCACTGGAGGTGGTAAATCAGCCATAATCACAGTGGGTACAACTACAGGTTCGACACTCGGTTGACCTTTCTTTTTACCTCTTCTTCTTTTTCGAAAAGTTTTCTCTATTTCTGGGTCGATTTCCAAAAGAGGTTCTTTTTGTTTTCTTAGCATAAAATGCCAAAATGGTGTTAAAAAAACAAGTATACTCGGGCTCGAATGAAAACTAATGTCTCGAGCTAAATCACGCCAGTCCCCGGCAACGGCGCCAAAAACTTGGTAGGCATAAACCTAGACAGAGCCACATACACGCGTGTATTCAACAGTGGGTTGCGAACAGGCCACAGTGGGCAGTGCAACTACTCACCGGTCACAAGTGTTTGTTACTTTATCAAGAATTATTGCAGTGGGATCTAACACGTGTAATTCACAGTGGCTTGCAAACAGGCCACAGTGGGCAGTACAAGTATACACTGGTCACTGTGATCGTCACTTCCAAGTAATAGTTGGTAAGATACCAGATATCGTATTCCACAGGGACTGGAACAATCAAGACAATACGGTTCTCATGTGCTCCTTTTTACTTGTTTCGAAAAGAGAGGAAGAAATAAGTTGGTTTTGGTTTTTGAAATGATTTAAATGACAAAGATTAATTAAAAGGGATTTTCTAAGGTTTAAAAGATAGGGACGTAGGAATAATTTTTCCCCGGACTTTATAAGAAATACTTGGCCTAGTTGGTGATCATAATGCTGTGGGACAGTGGACACTCTCTGTTCACGAAAGACCCGGTCCTATCTCACACTCACACTTCCTAGTAGAATTTACGTTTTAAAAACCAAATTATTAAGTCAGTGGCCACTCCCCGGCGAACCCTCTCGGATTTCATAGGCTTGTGCTTAAGCAATTGCTCTAAGTGGCCTCGGTGGACTCACTAGGTAGCTTGCCCGCTCCTGTTGGTGGGGAATGTCCACTGTACTGACCCAACTCTCGTTAGTGTCGTAAGAACTCTCTCGAATCCCCTAGTATCATCTAAGCTCGGTGTCACGACGCCCTACCCATCTCTGAGTTAAGACTAGACATTAGACACATTCAAGTGATCAGCTCGTTTGCATCATTGGATCATATTAGAACTTTAAATGAACAAAATAATTTTAAGTTTAAAAAGACGAAAACTATTCAAGCATTTATTGTAAACTCCGGGTACTTTTTCTTCCTACATCCCTAATTACTTACTAGTGCATAATTAATAAAGTAAGAAAAACTAAGTTAAGAAAGTTGAAAAACGACATACTTAAAAGATTACTAGATTTAATTTAAAAGCTGCAGTGCCGACCACAGTGGGCACTACAGTTCCAGTAGCTGAATTACAAACTTCGAAAATAAAAAGTTAAAACTACTTTTCGGAAATAGAAAATTACTTCTAGGCTGGAAAATAAAGATTACATTAACTAGATAACTAAAAGTTACTTCTACTTTTCAAAAACTAATTTAAAAGCTAAAAAGATGAAGAAGAACTAAGAAGAAGATGATCCAAAGATGAGGTAATGGATCATGGATGGGGATGATTGAGCCATGGAGCCAATATCACTTCATTTATAGGGAGAAAATGGCTGGTCTTCTTGGTCACATGATACCCTTAAAAGATGCCCTATTAATATCCATTGGGTAATAAAAAGGAATAAATTCCTTTACCCTTTGGATAATAATAGGGAATATAGAGTACAAAGCATCTTTTTCTCTCTCCTTTGTAGCTTTTTCTCCCATAAAATCATTTCTTTTTCTCCCATGTGATTTCCAGCAAAGTTGAGCTGACTTCTTGTACTAAGATGCCCCCAAAGATGCTCTCTTTCTTGAATTCCCGGTTTTACCCTCGTCAGCGCCTTCAGTGGGCACTCCCAGAGCTGCTGCACAAATTTTCCACAAAAACTACTCCAAAACACGTAATACACTCTAAAATACTAATATACGTTTGTTAGGACTCAGAACATTATTTTTAACTAAAAGATAAAATAAAAATGCAAAAGTGGCTATTTTTGTACTAAAAGTTAATTAAAAAGATAAGTAAATAACTATGAAAATTCATAGTTATCAGCAACACTCTGTCAAAACTACCTACTAATCTTGAAGCTTCCAAATTGGCATAAGCTTTCTGCCGATTTAGACTTCACCAAATCGGCCCTGCCAATTTGAAGATGCACAAAATCGGCAGACATCTTTGATGATGTCATGATTTGTCCTCTTTTGATGAGGAATATCTATATCCCTCAAATAAAAGTATGTGTTGTCCCTTGATACCCCATTATCTTTTATGATAAAGACATTCCTTGCTTTGTGAGGATCTCTACAGCTAAAAATTGCAGTGTTGGAAGATTTTTTTGTATTAATTTCAGTACAACTTATTCACAAAAGGTTGATACTCTGAAAAAGGAGCTAAAAAACATTCTTTTGTATGCACTACCTAAAGTGTTTCCTTTAGTTACATGATGAAAAGTATCTCATGCTATCAATGTATGTGGGACTATAAATATAAGAGGTCATGTAGCATGCAGACTACGCTTTCAAGCTTTCTCTCCTTCAGAAGTTGAAATCGACAGAGTTCTCTCAAACCCCAAAGTTCATTATTTTCTCAAAGTTAGTTGTGTTTTTTTTATTTTCTCTAAGTGTTTAGATTGTTTCAAATAGCTATTAGTTGTTTGATTTTAGCAACAATCTATTTCCTAAATGTAATTCTTTTGAAGCTTTTCATTACAATAATTTAAAAAGTATCTCTTTGTGTTTAAATTTTAAAGTATTGTATTCAACCCTCCCCCCTTCTACAATACCTTGCAAGTTTAGCCTTTATTTATTTTAGACCTAACACGGAATATAAGCCTGGAACATCTGATTTGATTTTGCTCGTGTTTGAACCCAAAAGTTCAAGAATCATCATCAAAATTGTGAACCAATGATCATACATGTAACCCTAATTCACCTACACCGTTAAATATATTCCCTTTCTAATTCCATCATCCATGGAATTCAATGATAAAAGAAACAATGAGCGGAGAAGCATTTGGTATCGGTCAATCAAGAGAAGCAAAAAAAACCATATTATTGATGATGTCGTTTGTGTGATCTAGACAAATCCTAATTCTTTGATGCAATGTCATATAAATGGAAGTGGGTAGATAGGTTTGTTGATTCAGCTCTCCTAAGACCTGATAAAATGATAATGATCCTACAACTTTACTTAGTGAATAGGTCTTTGCTTCTATATACAGCTTGAGGAATTATCACTGTAACGTCCCGTTTTCCTTGCAGTTAATTGATTATTTATTTGTTTATTTTATGTTACCTTAAAGTCTATTTATTTAGTTTTGGGTTTAGGCTTCTCTAGTTGGACCTTCCTCTATTTGAGACTAGTAGGGTATAGGTGGGCTTGGCCCATGTTACTTAAGCTTAAGGGAGCCTTATGTTAGTTAGTACAATATCAGAGAGAGAGAGGAGAGAGAGAGAGAGAGAGAGAGAGAGAGAGAGAGAGACGCGAACGGGGGGCGGCCTCGCGTCCTAACTTTCGAGGATTATTTGTTTGTCGATCTCATGAGAGTCGAGTGTCAGTTATTTGATTTAATTAAGCAGTTTGATTCTGTTATGATGGTTAATGTATGTGATACCTATTATGTGTATGCATGCATATGTTAGTGTGAATTGCATGTAGTGCTAGCTCACTAAGCGTTTCGCTTACCGCTGTTTGTTACCCTTTTTCCTCAGGTTCCGGTTTGGGTAAGGATAAGGGCAAGGCCCCGCTTTGAGCTCGTGGCGATAACAGTTCCGGCATATCTTGTTTTGACAATTGTTTTTAAAACTATTCTACCGTTTAAACTTGTTTTGTTATAAGTACATTAATGATTGTATGAACTTTTTCGTTTAATACATTGACTTGGGATTTTGTCATTTAATGGGATTTTCTTAAGCATTTTACAATAAATATGTGTTTTGGAAATTATGGTGTTACAATCACTGAGTCTGTTCAGTGTTATTCCATGTTGTTTGTATTGTAACTTATAGTTTAAAATATCAGGATCAAGATCAGGAGTTAACAGAGTTTGTTCTGGAAACTTCTGATCCTGACCTCAAGCGGACATCTCCTGAAGACATCAAGATCATACTCAAAGAACCATCAGTGACGTTGAAGAAATAACTGATGACAAGAACAACATTGCTCGTGATCTGAAGACGGAACTCAGTGATAGCAGGCTACTCAAATTCATATGACCTCCTGAACATCATCAGGATACAGTGACCCCTGATTACAATCAGTATCAGGGCATTCCTCACTGATCAGTATCATGATCCTAAAGGATTAAGAATGTATTTATCTAATGCACAAAAGGATTGTCACTTTACTATTCCCTCCGTACTTATCAGACCTCAAGGCAATTGTTTATATAAGCATCCTTTTGCACAACATGCAAAGGAAATTGTTTATAGTAAATAGTACAATAGGACCTCTAAGAATTTGACACGTGTTGCATAGTAGGTTTGCATGCATTTAATGCATTGAGTATAAATGGACGTGAAGAAGATGTTCTCCATACTTCTTCTTCATCCATAATCTACCCTAATTCTTTCTCTCTTTATCCCTCTAATTCTTTTCTTCTCTTAATCTTCTCACTTAGTGCATAGTGAAAGAATTGTAACTTAGATTGTTTAGGTTAAGCTTAGTCTTAATCTCTTCCGCAAACAATCTATAAATTCTAAGTGTTTATATAAACAAGAATTTAAAGTGACATAATTGTGTGATTATATTCAACCCCCCTTCTATAATCCTATACACTAATCCTTACTTGCTTGAAGGTCACCATTGGGACCAACAAGGTTCTTCGATGTTGGTGTTAGTCTGATGAATACAATTCCTTCATGGATTTTGTGAAGAAACTTGTAATCATTCCAGTGTTGTTTTTCATTGGAGAAGTGGAATGGGGATATGGGTTGTCATTACATACACACACAAATATGTAGGATGTGTTTCTTTTATGAACTCAATATGTAAAAAGTATTAGAATATTCGATTAACAAACAGCACGCTTAACCAAGAAAATCCACCGATGGTTTAAGAAATTTAAATCTCGTGTAAACGACTGATTTACACCAACATCTGACCTAGAACATCCAATTTTAGTCAAAGATTACAGCCTTGACTTGTCGAAGCTTGTGGTTCTTACTGCTTTAAGTCCGTCGTTATACCAAAAATAAAGGGGTAGTTTCGTAATTCTTACAAATAGACCGAAAACAGGTTTATATATGAACCTGTGTGATTTACATATGAACTATATGTTCATATGTGAAACAATGTATTTCACATATTAATTATTTTTAACTAATTCATATATTAACTATAGTTTCATATGTGAATCTATGTAATTCAAATACTAACTATTTTTAACTTATTCATATATGAATTATACGTTCATATATGAATTATATGTTCATATATGAATTTTACATTCATATATGAACTTATGTAATTAATAAATACGTTCCTATATGAAATTGTGTAGTTCACATATTAACTACTTTTAACTGATTACTAGTACAAATATGGTTTTTTGCCACGGTTTTAAAATTCATGTTAGTCACGATTAGGTCTAAAACCGTGATTAAAAGTCATAAATAAAATTGGAGTATTATTTTAGCCACGATGTAACTCAATAACCATGACTATTTGAAAACATGTTTAAACTTAATGCCATGGTTTAAACAAAACTGTGACTAAATTGTTCATATGGCCACAATTTTTTTGTCGTTGCAAATAACAATTAAAAACCGTGGCCATAGACATATATAGTCACGGTTTTTTTGTGACAATTATTATTTGTGACCATAGACCGCATATGGCCTCATGAAGTCAGTTTTCAGTGACCAAAAGAAATACATATATAGCCACGAAAATTTGTAAAACGTAGCCAAAAGTCATGGGTTGTAGTCATGGTTTTATTATTATGTGTGACAATAAGATAACTAGTAGCCACAATTTATCGTATGAAGCGTGACAATATGTGATGATTTCGTCACATGTAATATGAAATGTGTGTAGCTATTAATATAGTTAAAACCATGATTAAAATAGTTTTATTGTCACTAAAAGCTGACCAACATGTCTTGAATTAACCATTGTTTATTATGTGTGTGACCAAAAAGATATCTATAGTCACGTTTCTAAAAATTAAGTGTAACCATATGTCATGAATTTGGCCATGGTTTTTAATATTTAATGAGATACTTTTAACAAAATCAATATTGCCCTGGTGGTTAGTCCATTCCATATCAAAGATGAGGTCTCAAGTTCGAGTCTTGGCCACGTTAAATCAAATATAAATGATTATAGAACAATCATCGGCTACATTAAAAACAAATTATGTGGTTATAGGTAGTTTATTGCCTGGTTTATTATAGATTGTGTGACCAAAAGATAACTAAATGACACGTTTAATGTGAGTTTGTGTGGTGAAAAGTACTTTATTGCCACGGTTATAGGTACAATTCTCTAATATCATAAAAATTGGATATGCCTATAGCTACGACTTTTAATATGGTGACACATTTTAAGCGTGTCCAAAAGGGTATCAATCGTCACGGGAGAATAGGCTACGGTTTGATAAAAATGAAAAACTGTGACTAAAGGCCTATGGCCACGGTTTTTAACCGTGGCAAATGTGAGTTTTTGTACTACTATTCATATATGAACTATGCGTTCATACATGAACCTGTGTTATTCACATATTAACTAATTTATAAATGAAATATACATATATTCATTCATGAACCTGTGTAATTTATATAACAATCATGAGTTTATGTATGAACTTGTTTGTCGCCTATTTGTAAAAGTTATTAGACTACCCTTTCGTCTTATGCATACCTATGCGAGGAATTATCCGGTGTTTCATGGTCACTGGATGACCAGATGAACAAAGAGATGACTTCTTCTCTTTACATTTTATACTGCTTTTCATTTGAACCTCTCCTTATATATATGACCCTATATATATATATATATGTGTGTTTGTATAATTATATGATATTTAATATAAACATGAAACCCTAGAATGGTTAAGTAGTCTCCCCTTCGACGATTTCAACCCATACCTATATTGTTTCTTCAGCCAAACCCTTCAATAGTTTTTCCATAAAGACACAGGAATGAAATCCTCCGATGGTTTCCGTAAAGACATAAGAGGTACTCGTTTGGACTGTTGGAGGGTGGTGGTTAAGAACCAATTAAGGGAAATAGGTGGGGAAGGTGCGTCGACGAGAAGGTATTTCGATGGTGGGTATAGTGGAATTGGCAGGGGACGTAGTATTGGTCGGAGAAGGTCACCAGAGTAGAGATAGTGGCATGGGATGAGGGAGTGGTGGACGATTTTGCTCTTGAGGGACAATTCTCAAAGTTTGTCTCTTGAGAGAGAGAGAAAGAGAGAGAGAGAGAGAGAGAGAGAGAGAGAAAGGTTCAAATGAGAAGTGCTAAAAAAATACGAAGTAGAGAAGTGATCTCCACCACTCATCCGGTCAGTAAAGGTGGCTTTGACCGATTACGGTGGACGCGATTCATGGGAGGGTAGAGATTATTAAAGAAGGGGACCAGTCAAAGCCGTCTTTATTGACCGAATGAGTGGTGGAGATCACTTCTCTACTTCTCATTTTTTTAGCACTTCTCATTTGAATCTAATACCATATATATACATACATATATAATACTAGGGATGCCAATTTCCGACACGACACGACACGAAAATAAAAGGGTTTGGGTTGAGGTTTTTGACAGACCAACCCGCCAACCCACCGGGTTGGTGGGTTGACCCGCGAACCCGTTTATATTTAAATTAATTATTATATATATATATATATATATTTATATATAATAAAAATTAGAAAAACTAAAAAATCAAATCTACTAATCCTAATAACCCTAGTTCCAACTTCAGCCGCTTTACGCCTTCACCATATTCCAAACTACTCTCCCTTGGTTGCTTTTGAACTTGGTTATATTTGGTTGATTTTGCACTTAATTGTATTGGGACTTTGTTTTTATTTCAATTGTATGAAATATGAACCTTGACCTGTCAACCCGTTTATGACCCATCAACAAGTTTATGACATGTCAACTCCTTTATGACCCGTCAACCCGTTTATGACCCACCAACCCACCAACCTGTGACACGACCCATGACACGACCCTTCACGGGTAAGGGTTGAAGAACTCGACACGATTAGCTAAATAGGTGGGGACGTGGGGTCAGGGTTGAGGTCTCTGACCCTCCAACCCACCAAACCGCGACCCGCCAACCCACCAACCCGCGAATTGCCATCTCTATATAATACATGAGGAAAGTTCAAATGTGAACCACTTTTTGGTTGTGAACGTGAGGACAACCCAGAGCGTGCCACGTGGCAATCTGAAATTTCGTCGTCTAAGCTTATGCATACTGCATAACGCTATCATTCAGATTGAATAAAGCTTTATGCAGTATGCATAAGGCTTAGTCGCACTCGGACACAGGCGACTTAACCACGGGTTAGCTTTATTAAAGCCTTATTCAGTTTGCGTAATTGCATTATGCAGTATGAATAACGTTAACCCGCGGGTTTATGCAGACTGAATAAAGCTTAACCCGCGGAAGTCAGATTGTCACGTGTCACGCTCTGGGCCATCCTCATGTTCACAACCACAAAGTGGTTCACATTTGAACCCACCCCTATGATACATATAATATAAAGGTACATATTGTATATAAACGAGGGGGTTTACCCGCGCTTTGCTGCGGGTAGTTTTGTTAGTATTGTAAAGGTTCGTAGTTGTGAACAATATTTTAAAAGAAGTTACCTATTAAGAACCCGGCTTCGCGACGGATTATAAACTGTGATAGATTTTATCGTAAGAAGCAACATAGATTATATGAAACATAAAGTTTGTACAAATGTTGTCAAACGAAAGCTTTAATAAAATAAATAAAAAGAATTAAGAAATCAAGAAATTTAATTTTAGGAGATTTTAATAATACTAACAATTACCGGGAAGTTAAAAGACTATTCATGAACAATAGCTACCGACACTTTAACATATTTCAATCAATATACAATATATGACTAAAACGTAAAATGAAATATAGAAAACTAAAAGGTATAAAGTAAATAAATATGTTCATGAACAGTGTTTGGGGTTAAAATGTAATTTCTCCAAATGTCGATAGCTGCTGTTCATAAATAGTGTTTTGGCTTCATATATTCGTACTATATATAGTATATAATAAAATAATTATATCAAAAAATATTAAATATTAGGCTAATTTCGAATGTACCAAGTGTACGATTATAATGGCGTAATTTGTTAATATTAGAATATGTTTTTCAACATGTTCCAACCAATATACGGTATATAACTAAAGCATAAAATAAAATATAGAAAACTAAAAGTATAAAATGAATAAATGTTATAAGTTTAAGAGTTAAAATGTAGTTTCTACAAATCGATTATAATGGCGTAATTTGGTAAAATTAAAACATATTTTTTAACATGTTTCAACCAATATACGATATATGAGTAAAACGTAAAATGAAATATAGAAAACTAAAAGACATAAAGTGAATAAATATGTTCATGAACAGTGTCTTGGGGTTAAAATGTAATTTCTCCAAATGTCGGTGGTTGCTTTTCATAAAACGAGGTTTTTTGATCCCACGTTGCAGGGAGATGGAAGGTTATAAAAGTATGACGATATAAATCAATAAAAACAGATAAATTGATAGGACAACTATGGCTCAGGTGGCGATTAACCTAGGAATTAAAATCTCATAAGAAAATATAAAAATGAAATCGGGTTAATATAGCTTTTATACCGATTAAAATTAGGATTAAGTCTTCAAAGGAAAATAACAATTAAGTCTTTGAAATAAATAGCAATCAAGTCTTCAGAATTAAGATGCGTTATTTTAACAATTAAGTCTTTAAACATTTGGCATGAATTGCAAATATTTAAAATATTTTTACGTAATATATATTATATAAAAAATCATAATTAAATCAAACAATATTCAATATTAGACTTATTTGAAAGGCAACAAAAAAACGATTATAATGATGTAACTTGTTAAAAATAAAACATATTTTTTTCAACGTGTTTTAATAAGAATATGATTATATGTGTAAATATAATAAAAATGTAAAATGAAATATTAAAACCAAAAGATAAAAATTAAATAAGTACAAAACTATAAGGGTAGAAAATAAAAATTTTATAATAAATAAATATAAAAAACATGAATATACGTGAATGAGAAGCTTATTACATATATTTATTTTTACGTATATTTATATGTGGTTTTTATTATTTATTATATTTTTTTCACTTTTCCTTAGGAACAGTGAAAAAAAGTTGTTAAATGTTATGTTTTTTAATTTAATGTTTTGACTTCATATAATCTATATAGTATATAATAAAATAATTACATCAAAAAATATTCAATATTAGGCTCATTTCAAACATACTAAGTGTACGATTATAACGACGTAATTTGTTAAAATTAGAACATGTTTTTTTTACATGTTACAACCAATATACGATATATGTGTAAAACATAAATATTATAAGTTTAGAAGGCTACTATGTAAACTTAAAAATATGTATAGGATTAAGGTCGCTTGGAGCGTATATCTATATATAATAAAAGAGTAACTGGTTGACACCTGTCGCGCTCTGGTGAGCCGAATTTCTATTTTTCCCGCCAAAACATGAACCTAGACATTTTTTTAGTTTAAATTCATTTTTCTTACTTGTCAATATTTGTCACATCATATGTATATGTGTCATGTGTCATATGTTGACACATGTCACTCATTCAAAATTTAAAATTATCAAACTTTATTCCATTAAATATTAAACTCTAACCTATTAATTCAACTATTTTAGATTCAAAATTTATTAAATATTAAACTCCATCCTATATAATATATATATATATATATATATATATCATTTTATCACACATATATATAATAAAAAATAAAAAATGATAATTTTATATCACATAATCTATATATAATAAATGATAAGTTTATTCAAATCTGTCTATCATGATTTACTTGCTTAAAATTACCCCGTGTATTACACGGGATCAAATCTAGTATAGTATATAATAAAATAACTATATCAAAAAATATTCAATATTAGGCGAAGATATATATATATATGAGTAAAACGTAAAATGAAATATAGAAAAGTAAAAGGTATAAAGTGATATATATTATACGTTTAAGAGGCTAATATGTAAACTTAAAAATAGGTATAAGATTAAGGTTGGTAGGAGCGTATATATAGTATATAATAAAATAACTACGTCAAAAAATATTAAATATTAAGCTCATTTCGATCGTATCGACGATACGAATATAACAACGTAATTTGTTAAAATTAAAACGTATTTTTAAACGTCTTTTAGCCAATACACGATATATGACTAAAACGTAAAATGAAATATTGAAAAGTAAAAGGTATAAAGTGAAAAAAACGTTATAAGTTCTAACTTTAGAGACCTAATATGTAAGGTTAACTACATCAAAAAATATTCAATATTAGGCTCATTTCGATCGTATCGACGATACGAATATAATAGCGTAATTTGTTAAAACTAAAACGTATTTTTTTAACATATTTTAGCCGATACACCATATATGACTAAAACGTAAAATGAAATATTGAAAAGTTCAGAGACGAAAATGTGATATTGGAATTGAAAATGAGAATAATCCGCTGGAGCATAGCGCGGGTCACACAGTCGGGTTATGGGTCATAATGTGAGAGGAGAAGTTGGATTCGGGACGAAGCGGGTTGGGACGGGTCGGGTCAGGTGCTGGCGGGGTGGGGTGCCTGCTGATTGTATATATTAGATAATATATTAAGATTATTATTATAAAATAAAAAAATAGACAAAATAACTAAAATATTGAGAAAATAATTAATATAGCCATTTGACAACAACCATTTAACCTCTTACCCTTTCTCTCCCACTTATCACCAAAATACCCATCCGGCCGCTCTCCGGCGAGTTTTCCGGCCGCTCCGGCGAGTTATCCAGCCGCTCCGGCGAGTTTTCCGGCCGCTCCGGTGCGTTTTCCGGCCGCTCCGGCAACGAACTTGTAATCATCAATGAAAGAAGTAAAACTTACGCGGTGGTCGGTCTCCTGGCCGCCGCCTTGCGTGCCGGTGCTGACAAAAAATCCGGTAGGAACTCCGGCGAGCTTCTGCTCCTTCCATAACCCCCAGTAGAATCCCAAAACGCCTTCATTTGGGCCGCCATACTTCCATACCTCGTCGGAAACCCAAACAACAATCCATCCGCCTCCACCAGTTCCTCCGCCATACTTTCATCAGACCAGTGGAGCCGTCGTAAAAGGAGAAGAAGACACCGGAAAATGGTTCATCGAGAGGAAGGAGAAGAAGTGGAGATGGTACCTGTATCGCCATCGCTAGAGGAATGATACCTTGCCATCGGAGATGATCGATGCGTGTATTTTGGTGGAGCGGCCGGAAAACTCGCCGGAGCTGCCGGAAAACTCGTCGGAGAGCGGCCGGATGGGTATTTTGGTGATAAGTGGGAGAGAAAGGGTAAGAGGTTAAATAGTTGTTGTCAAATGGCTATATTAATTATTTTCTCTAAAATATTTCTAACTTAACGATTTTTTTAACGAAAGTTATGACATGGGATCTAACCATGACGAGCGTGAAACCACATGGGCTCAATCCATATGAAACTAAAACCATATATAAATTTTAGAGATTTTTTAGGTAATTTAATATGGAACCACATGGACGAAATTTAGTTTTCTATCTAACAATTATAACACGAAAAATTGAAAATTAAATTGTTTCCATAAAGGTTATAACTTTCACCGTGCAAATTCTCGGTTTAATTTTAACTACTTCTAATTGTTAATTAAAAATGAAAATACCCTTAATATGGAAAGATCCATCAAAGAAAGTTAGCACCATTGTTTCTTTAACAAGAAAAAACTAATTCTACAAGTCTCTTTTTCTTAAATATAATATTCATTTAGGTATTGAGTAGTAGTTTGGATGAATATAAGTCAATTGGAAGTGTCTGGAGCAACGTTTTAGAACATCTCCAACAGATTCTTCAAAGTTCCTTCAAAACGAAACACCAAAAGTTAAAATCTTCAATACAATTTGCATTATCCTCCAAGCGATTCCCGATTTTGTAGATTTCAATATTGATTACAATATCAAAATATATCACCCATCTATTAAAAAAAATTCTCTCTAAATTTTTATTTTCAAAGTCTTATATCGGTTCTTTCATTTGATAATCACTTTGGAAATTATCGTAATATTTGGAGAAAAACTTTTTTTCTTATCTACTTTCTTCATTTTGAAGATAATTTTGTGGAGGTAAAGCAAAACATTAACTTAAAATCCTTAATTCTTACAATTTTTTCCAATTCATAAAAGCTATCGAAGATGCTCTTAGAAGTTTTTTAACAAATTTTTTGTTGCAACTCTAATTGATATTAATTGTTATATATTAGTTTTAATTATAAATAATTATTAAATATAATAGTTATAATAAATACTTGATAAATGTTAGTTACTAATTAATAAGTTTGAATTAAAAGTAACAATATTAGCTGAAAGTTATTGATAGATCAAAAATATACATATGGATTAACACGATTATTAGTTATTAGTTTTTATAATTATTAGAGTAAATTACATATTTGGTCCCTGTGGTTTGGTGGTTTTAACACTCTGGGTCCCTAAATTGAAATAATTATGGCTTGGGTCCCTGTGGTATGCGTTTTATAACGCGTTTGGTCCCTCTGACAAACGCCGTCTATTATTGAGCCGTTTAAACCCCTCATGTGCACGGCACATGATGGGCATTTTAGTCATTTTGTATTTCTTTATTATTTTCAATTAAATAACAAGGACCAAAACTGAATTTAAACTATTTCTTTATTATTTTCACCCAGATGTCAAGTTCATCATCATCATCAATTTTATTTTATCTTAACCTACCAGAATCCACATTAAAAATCCAAATCCATCAGCACCAGCCACCATTCTTCTTGTTTTTCAACCCAAACAATAATCAAAACATGAATTATTTAAAAAAAAAAAAAAGAGATTCTATGCACCAACAACATTCAAGATAACACCCAGCAAAAAAAATCTTGTATTCCAAAACAAGATTCAAAACATGAATTATTTTTAAAAATAAGAGATTAATGCACCAACACATTCAAGATAACACCCAGCAAAAAATATCTTGTATTCCCAAACAACATTCAAGATAACACCCAACATTCAAGATTAATCCCAAATCCAAATAACACCCAGCAAAATTTGCACATACATCAAAGCTTAAAAACCCAAACCTGATTTATAAACAAAAACCATTTGAAGACGAGGATGATTAATAATCAGATCTGATTCATACAAAGAATCCAAAAACACTTAAATCTAAAAGTCGATCCCAAAAAAACAAGAAAATCCCTTAACAAAACCTTAACTTTACACATGAATCTGGATTTTTAGAAAACCAATCAAACCTGAATCTAGGCTTCCAAATCGTTTGAAATTGAAACCCTTGAATCTAAAATCGTCTTTGTGAACCTAACCATTGTTTGAAATCGTTTTCGAAATCAAACCTATCGATCTTCAGAGATGGCCGGCGTTGGAGATAGCCGGTGTTGGAGATGGCCGGCGACGGAGGTCCGGTGAGTTATCGGCAAGGTGGAGTGAGGAAAAAGAGAAGTGGAAAGGTGGTGGTGGTGGAGGCTACCGGTGATGAAGGTCGACGGTTAGGGTTTAGATTTTCAGGAATTGTGGAGGCGGGTGGTGATGAAGGCGACGGTTGAGGCGGGTGGTGATGAATGCGGCGGTTGAGGCAGGTGGTGATGAAGGCGGCGACGGTGGAGGTGGGTGACAATGAAGGCGGCAAATGGAGGTTGTGGGGTGGCCGTGAAGTGTAGGGGGTGGGGAAGGTTTAATTAGGGTTTCCTGGTGAAGCTGTTGATATCTTTTAATAATTTGTTTTTTGTTTTTTATTTATTTTTGATTAATAAATATGCATACATATTAGGGTAAATTACATATTTGGTCCCTCTGATTTTAATCTAAAATTAAAAGAAAGGTGAAATGACAAAAATGCCCATCATGTGCATAGCACATGATGGGTCTAACAGACCAAATATAGACGTCGTCAGTATCAGGGACCCGGAGCGTTATAAAACGCATACCACAGGGACCAAATCCATAATTATTTCAATTTAGGGACCCAGAGTGTTAAAACCACCAAACCACAGGGACCAAATATGTAATTTACTCTAATTATTATTAATCAATAGTATCAACTATTTTATATTTAGGCATCTTATATATTTAAGAGTGAATTACATATTTGGTCCACGTGGTTTGGTGGTTTTAACACTTTTGGTCCCTCGAATGATATACTTATGGATTGGGTTCTTGTGGTATGCGTTTTATAACGCTTTGGGTCCCTGTGGTAGACGCCGACCGCTATTGCGCCGTTAGGCCCATTATGTGCACGGTACATGATGGGCATTTTAGTCATTTCAGTTGTCTTTTTATTTTCAATTAAAATTTCAGGGACAAAATATGTAATTCACTCTTCTTCTTTAGTTCACATTCATTTTCAAAAACTTAAATCAAGAACATTCATAACCAAAATCACAACACTATACTCAATATTCAATAAAATTCATAAATTTTTACAAATCCGTTCAAACAGAATTAGTTTCAAACAAATTTTTTTTAACATCCATACAAGAACACTTTAAACTTGAAAAAGGAAATATCAAGCATTCATCCAATATTCATAGCTAATCAGTTCAAACCCCAAAATAGATCATCCATACAATACTCAAAGCTGGAAAATTAGATTCAAAGGCAAGTTTTTTTCTCAAATTTACATACGTAAATTGAAATTCTTTTTCTAAATCGAATTCATAAATAAAATCATTTTTTTCTAATACACAAATCAGAAAATAAAAAAAAATTCAGATGTTGGATATGAATTCTAGATCTAAATGCATAGAAACTAACATCTAAAGAAACTCTAAATCAAAACCTAAATCTAAATAATTACAAATCCCTAAATGAAAATTCCTATTAAAAAAACAAATCCAAATTTGAATCATAAAAACTTATAGAACTCTCAATCGCAGGATCTGTGGAGATGCTCGATCGATGGATCTGTAAAGGATTGTGGTGGTGCCGACGGCGTGGAATGGGGAGGAGGGTTTGACGGATCTGGAAGGTGGAGGCGGTGGTGGTCGCAGATCTGTCAACGATGGTAACTAAAGGGTGTGGTGGTTACTGATCTTTTGTTGCCGGATATGGCTACTGGTGTTCGTCGGAGGGTTGTGAAGGAGGTAACTACGATGGTGTTCATCGTGAATGGTGGCAGAAGTGGCCGGACATGGTAGAGGTGGTTGGATGATGGTGTGAACGACAATGGAGGTAATGGAGGTGGAGGTGGCGGTGACGATGGCTGTGGCGATGGCGATGAACGGCAGTGACTAGGTGGCAGTGATGAAGGTGGGTGGCTATGGATATGGCTGAGAATGAGAATAGGGTTTTGGTGATCTGGATGAAGGGTTGTGCTTTTTATTTTTTTTTATTATTATGTAAAAAGTAAATAACACTTTTGGTCCCCGTAATTTTAAATGAAAACAAAAAAACATAAAATGACCAAAATACCATGGGTCTAACAAATAGAAATTGGACGGTGTTACTTTCAAGGACCCAACGCGTTATAAAATGCAAACTACGAGGACCCAATTTATAATTATTTCATTCGAGGAACCCAGAATGTTAAAACCACCAAACTACATGGACCATGTAATTCACCTATATTTAATTATCAAACATCAAATACAACGGTTATAAAAAATATTTATATAAGTTACATAAAAATTAAAGTTGTAATTATTGTACTCCATAGACAAATACAATGTAATAAATGATTACAATAATTAATTTAATTATTAATTATATAGGGGTGGGTTCAAATGTGAACCACTTTTTGGTTGTGAACGTGAGAACAACCGAGAGTGCGACACGTGGCAGATAACTAGGTGCCACATCAAGTACACGGCGGATGACTAGGCGCGATTCATGGGAGGGCATTGAATTAAAGAGTGGACCACACTCAAAGCCGCCACGTGTCACGCTCTCGGTTGTCCTCACGTTCACAACTAAAAGGTGGTTCACATTTGAACTTTTCTCTAATTATATATATAATTATTAATTGATTAGTATGAATAGGGTTGACTAATCCTTTTTTTGAACGGCAACAATTTTTTAAAACCGAACGAGAACAAAAACAAGCTTCCTAGGTTGCAAGAAGTAACCTAGAGAAGTAGGAAACAAAACCATTACAATTTAAACAAAACCCACAACCACTAGCACAAAACCATAGGCACGAACCACAAAACCACGAACCAAGAACCACTTGAACTTAAACACGATCCATGAACCACTTCAACTAAACCCACAACCACGAACCACTTGAGCAAAGACCACAAGTACGAACCAACAAATCCACGAACCACTTGAACTAAATACCACAATCACAACCAAGAGCCCACGAAACCACGAAAAATTACCCACAAATACCCTAACCAATACACCCAGGAATACCAACCAAAAAGTCGAATCCGACCACCCTAACCAATAAAAGGCAGTCACCCGGCGAACTCGAAACCAACCTCGACCGACACATCGAACACGAACTAGCTGAAACCTCAAACCAATTTACCAAAGGCCACAATCGTCCAACCAAGTAGTAGCAATACAAGCTTTTGGGGAAGAATGGGGAGGTGCCCCAAATGAAAGAAAAACTTAAGTTTTAGGTTAATCTACGAATTCAGCGACCGAAACCACCGACCATGAGCTACCGACCACGAAACCATCGACCACCGACCAGAAACCATGAACCAACATGACAACTAGAACCATGGACCACCGTCCACGAACCATCGAATCCAATGAGACGACCACGAAACACCGACAATGAGCCACGACCACCGAACACGAACCGGAATCCGAGATTAACGATACCCACAAGACCCACAAACCACCTACCACAAACCACCTGCCACTGAACACAAACCACGAACCACAAACAACCAAGACCATCGAGACCAACGAAACAACCACTAACCTCCGAGACCAACGAAACAGCTGGCCACTTACCACCGAACATAAAACACGAACCACGAACCGCCGAGATTACCGAAACGAGACGACCATAAACCACCAGTCATGAACACCATCCATCGAACATGAACCACCATCTATCAAACACAAACCACCGAACCATGAGAACCCACAAAACCGACTGACGACATTTAAACCATGACCAAAAACTTCAAACCAAACTTCAAAAACAACAATGAAAGGATAAAAAGGAGAAGGGGAGGGGGAAGATGCTCCGGACCACCAGCTTACGCCGGTGGCCGAAGAAGGGTGTGGCGATGGCTGATGTAAAAGTAGGGTTTTAGGTTGAGAACGTTTAGAAACAAAGAGGTGGTTTGTGATAAAAATATTATTAACTCTTAAAAAAAACTCTTAAGCATAATGTATTGTTGTTTTATGCATGATTACTAAATTTCAACTTTACAAGTTATGAATGCTAAGGTAGAGGGTTGACCAATCTTGTTTTTATTCACATCATATGTAATTAAAATGGTATATTAGTGTATATACTCTCTAAAATTTGTTCTAACAGATTTATTGTTAGGATTATGTGCAAGACTGTAACAGAGTTTACCGTGTCCAATATTATAAGACACTAGTGGGTCACACTGCTACACCCCCGATTTGAGATTGTTTGGATTATATGTGTGTGAGAAATAATTAACTGATTTTAATTATTAAAAGAGAGAAAGAATAAATAATTAGTTAAATTATTTATTAAATATAATTATTAATTAATTAATCAGTTTGATTAATTAAAGATAATTATAAGGAGTTATAATTGGTTACAATCACTGCCTTATTTATCTTTATAAATAAAGGCTTAACCTGATAAACCAAACAACTTTTTTTCACCAAGAAAAATTCCCTCCCTCTCTTTCTCTCTCTCTCTCTCCCATCGCCGGTTTCTATCTCACACACAACCGGAATCGTTTTCCGATAAGTCCACGGCGGTCTAGCAGCCAGTCTCACGGTGGTGCCAGTAGCGGTGTACTCCCCAGTCGCATTCCGGAGGATTTTATCGCAAAAAGGTAAACCGTTTAAACCCCCTCAATTGTATCTGATAGGTTTAAGGATGGATCCGTTTGGGAATCGTTTTTGTTATCCGCTGCGCGTTATTCGCTCCTCCGATTCCCAACAGTGGTATCAGAGCCACTTCCTAAACCTGCAGATCAAGCTAATTGATTGTTTAGGTT
Organism: Centaurea solstitialis; assembly: GCA_030169165.1. Taxonomy (NCBI): domain Eukaryota; kingdom Viridiplantae; phylum Streptophyta; class Magnoliopsida; order Asterales; family Asteraceae; genus Centaurea; species Centaurea solstitialis. Next base: position 66,169,641 of record CM058043.1, read on the forward strand.
TATTAAAATCTGATTTTTATATGTTTAAAGTTTTAAAATTTTGATTTTTTCGAAAACCTACCGATCCGACGATCGGCGGTGGAACGACGGCAGTTAGCCGGCTGAACCACCAGGCTGATCACCAAAAAAGCCGCACCGGGCTGCCTTACGGCCTCGCCACGATCGGCGGTGGTCGTGAGGATAGTTGAATCGGCTACCAAGGCCGAACCACCAAGTCGAGATCGGCGATGGTGGTGGCGTCGATTGCGGTTTCACACCAGCCGTGGCTGGGAAATCGAAAGCCGCACGGTGGCGATCGATTGTTGGTTGCTAAACCACCGATCGGCGGCAGTGGCTATCGCCGCCATCGTCGATAGAGGCGATGATGGTTTTGTTTTTCGCCGACCACGGCGACGGTGATGGCGTTGCGCCGCTAATGTTTCCGCTGGTGCGGTGGTGGTGCTGGTTCGTTTCGCCGGCAATGGCGACTGTGGTGGTGCGCGGAGGTGATGGCGGCGCTGGTTCGTCGTCGTTGCCAAGATCGTTGGATCGCGCCGCGAACGGTGGCGACGGCAATGGTTGTCGCGCCGCGAGCGGTGGTGACCGCGATCAGGGTTGTATCACAAACTCGCGCCACAAGCGACAGGTTCGCGGCGAGCGGTGTCTGATGGTGGTGGCTGGTGTTCTTCGGTAACGAATCAGGTACGACGGCGATGGCAGTTAGCTATTGTTGTCATTCATGATAAGTTTCGAATTACGAGGGTTTAAACCAGAGAGGTTTAAAACCCTAAGATTAAGAAAATTGATTTTATTTTTGATAAATTAATTTTGTTTAAATAGCTTTAGATATCATAGTCAAACCCTTTGAGCCGTGGTTGATTTTATTCGTTTATTTCGGTTTTTCGGTATGGAAGGCATGCGTGCCATTTACAACCCGATTTTATGTGATTTTTAAATAAAATTGTCAAAGAATTGAGAACTGAAGACGGAGCCCTGGAAACTGTTGTCCCTGAAAACAATGAAATGCAAATAGAAATGGATGGAAATCCAATCAATAGGATGAAATCAATGAAGCTTTGATGAAAACTCAACAATGGAGAATAATTGCCCAATTAAGTAAAAAATTGATTCCAACACAAAACCCTAAACATCCTTTTCCTTTTATAGGGAAAAGGAAGTTACATAAGTTGTCAACAACAGCCCCCGAGGTTCCAAACCTCAAACAAGGGCTTAAACAAAATAAGATTGTTTGCAAAACAAGGAAACTAAACTAGAAAGCATTTTAAAGATAGATGATTCTGACTCTTCTCAACATCTGGGTTCTACAATCTCCCCCTTTGAGAAGAAGTCAGAATGGTGGTGGAAGCTCCAGTGCAGGCTCCCACTTGGACATCTGCAGGTACTCTTCCCACTCGCCTATGATCCGTGCTCTCATCTGCATCGCAGCCTCTGCCCGTCTGTACATCATCCGCTCCTTAAGCTTCCTCTCGATCAACCTCATTGCCTCCAGCAGCTTTCCTTTTCCATCAATGATTCTCCGACTTGGAACCTGATCCGCCAGCAGTCTGCTCTGCATGCCATTATAGACATAGAGGAGGGTCCCGTCGCAGAACCTGGAGAGCTCTCCAAACCTCATAAACCTGCGCTCCTTCTTCTTCTGAGAGATGTACAGGACTCCGTGCTCAGGTATCCTGGTTGGCATGTAAGGCGTGTAGGCATCGATACCAGGAACGAGCAGGTTCGGTCTCAGCAGGTTGACCTTCGGCTGGCGGCTTTCTATGGCGAGCTGGTAGTCCGTCATTCTCGCGAGAGAGATTGCGTGACGGACGTATTTCTTCAGTATCTCCGTGCCATCTCTGTAGTGCCTTGGTCGGAGGATCGGGCCTTGGAGGTATTTGATGATCGTGAGAAGGTCTTCTAGATGCACCCGATCTAAGTCAGCTTCTGTGAAGGTCCAGTTCTGCAGTTCACCTCGAGGGACACCGGTGCCGTACATGCGAACATCATATTCAAGGAATAACTGATGGCCATGTCTGTAGGGGCGCATAGCAGTTACCTTGATAAAGCGACGTCTGATCCTCTGGCGTCCATGAGTGGCCCAGTTGCACATTCGCTGATGCACGTACGCTGTCCTTCGTCTCTTGTTCTTGATGTGAGAGATCCCGAAGTAGACTTTTCGGGACCAGGCGTGCAGCTTCTCTTGCTGGTAGATGCGGGTGAACGTTTCTTCTAGGAACGGACGGAAGATGATGGAGTGGTTCCAGTTGAGCTGGATGACAGTAGGAGCATCGGTTTCTGGATCGGTAGAGTGGACTGTCCGTGGGGCTTCTGGAGTTGGGAACTTGAGCGCTGAGAGGAGGTTGGCGTAGTCAGGATCCTTGACGAGGTCGTCTCCCTTCTGATAGACCCTTAGGCTCTGAGCTAGCGACCGCAAGATCTTCCGGGCTGCTTCCGGAATCTGGAACTCTGAGGGTTCAGTCGGTGCTGCTTCTGGGAGAACGGCATCAATCTGAGCCGTGTCCGTCATTTGAGGAAACTGAACTGCCTCCCCTTCCGGAATCCTCTCATATCTCCAACTCCCCATGTCCGGAATGTCTTCATCTTCAGAGTCGACATAGGGAGCTTCGGCGGTCTCGAAGTCTGTGGGAGCGCTCGAGGGGGCGGCTGAGGAACCTGGAGCTGGAGCTGATGAACCGGAGCCGGAACCAGGTTGGAGGTCGGTGCGAAGCCGTTTTGCAGCTTGTACCTCCCCCTCATGAGGACCTGGTGCGGAGTCATCAGGGTCATCATGCCTCCTCTTCGAAGGCTGAGCCTGGGACCGACACACGGCCTCCAGTTCTCTAATCCTTTGTTGTAGCAGCTCGATCTGGGCAGCTTGATCTCGGACTTGGGCGGACAGGCGGTCATTCTGAGTGGTGTATGAGGTGACCATCATCAAGTGCTCCACCTCAGTGACGTAGCCTGGGATCGGAGGAAGGTCGCCCGAAGTCGGAGGAGCGAGCCTGAGGACATCTTCAGTTGGCCTGGGAATGGGAGCTTCAGTAGAAGGGGCAGCCTCCGAATGTTTGCCCTTGATCCTCCGTTTGAGCTCGTAGAGCTCCGCATCCCGGTCTTCTTGAAGCTTGCGCGACGCCTCAAGATCGGCTAGTCTCTTCCTCTCCGTCTCAGCCAAGGCTTTCTCGAGTGCCTCGACCCGCGCGTCCCGAGCCTGATTGGCTTGCTCCACGGCTAATAACCTGCTTTGGACGACTTTAAGGATGTCGTCCGAATCCGTCGGACCTATAAGTCCCGTTGGTGCAGGGGCGGTTTTAGGGATTCCGCCCGAATCCGTCAGGCTCAAAAGCCCCGGTGTTGCGTGAGCATCTTTATAGACTTTGCTCGAGTCTGTCGGACCCGGTCCCGGAAAAACTAAACCCGGTGCCACTTGGGCTCCAGTTGACGAGTAGAGTCCTAAAGAGGTACTCTCTCGGCCCGATGTCACCGCTGGTATAATGCTGACGGTGTCGGGGCTTCCGGTGGATCCTCGAAGGGCGTCCAATGACGCACCGACTCTCCCCGTTCCGGCCTCGCCACTTGGGCGGGCAGATGAAGCATCCACAAGTGTCCTAGTCAAATGAACGACCCTGAAGGTCTCTGTGAGTGGCTCTAGGACTACTGGTGCTCTGAAAGACGTCGAGAGGTGGGGCAGAGCCTCTCTCATTTCAACACCGGCAGACTCCGATTGAGTTGCCGGTGGAAGTTGAGCTAAATCCCCGTGAGAATGTGAAACGACCATCTGTTGAGAGATGGCCGAGTGGCTGGTTTGGGCGTGCAATTGCGTTGGTTGGCTGCCAACGACTTGACCTGACGTCAACGAGTGACCGGTCTGTGTGAGGGTTGCCTCTGTGGGGGTTGGACTCTGGGCTAAAGGGATATCCAAATCTAACCTGTGCGGCTCTTCTTCTACATCCGCCTCCTCTAACTGAGCCCAAGGCTCGCTCAACTGGACCTCTACGTCTGCGGTCTCTTTTTCTCTGCTCTCTCTCTCCTTTTCTCCCCTCTCTCTCTCTTCTTCTTCTTCGCTGTCTTCTCGACCCCAGCCGGTAGCTACCTCGGCCTCACCTTCTTCCTCCTGACCAACAGTTCGGTCATCCGACGCCAGATCCGCAATAAGAGTGGGATCACCAGAAATCCGGTCGTCGTTGAAGGAGGAGGTGGCTTCATCCAAATCTATCACTTGGGCCTTCCCGCCCTTTGGTGGATCTGATAGTTGAAACTCGGAGTCGGATCCGTAGTCAACTTGCTCTGATTCTGTTGCCTCGTCATCGGGCTCACGACGGTCCGTAGGAGTGTGCTCGGAAGAGTCGTGACCGTCGGAGTTGTCGCCAGAAGGATCGCCAGACGGTTCTGCTGCCTGAGTGGTGACGGTCGCCGAGTGAGGTGGTGGAGGAACATGTGCTTGTTCTTGTGGGGAAGCTTCCACGTCCTCCCCAGTAGGTTGTTGCGGCGGCGTCGGCGATCGGCGTTCTTCTGATGACGAGTGGATAGGAGACTGCTGAAGGGTGCCCATATACTGCTTTACCCTGAAGTGACTCGTGTACTCGCGCAAGCGGACGGCATCAGTAGACTCCTCTACAACTGTAGGAGTGCGAGCACGAGTGGCACGGTTCTGAATCATGGTCTGGTATGCACCGGCTCTGGAGGTGTGTGGAGTGGCAGACGTACCGACAATTCTACCCGCTCCTCCCCTTACGTCAACTCTCATCACTCCCGAGCCAGAAGCCCCCCCACTGGAGCTCTGGCCCGCCGTACCTGAGGTACGGCTTCTAGTAAGGACGGGTTGCACGTCTTGGGCAGGGCTCCCCGGTTCTGAGGAGTCCGTAGACGTGTCTTCTAAGCCTATGGATATACGGTACATCCTAACACTCACTGACCTGCGGTCTGCCATGTTGAGTACGATTGCCGGTATGTGCATCTCTACCTGACCAGGCCTCAGATTCTTCTTGTTGGCTCGGCCTATCTGTTGGCTTTCAAAGCGGAGGTGGTTTGATCTGCGTCGGACGGCTCGGTTCTGGTTCATGTGGTCTCGAATGACCAGGCTGAAGAAGCGCATCCAAGGGATGGATGTGTGTTTTGTGCGTCCCGGTCCAGCTCTGACATCACCGATGATGTCCGCCCATATTTGCTGAGCAAAGTCGATCCGCCTTCCGTAGGCGACCGCATGGAAAATGTGCCAGAACTGGGTGGATGCCTTGTCCACGCCATGGGTCTTCGAAGAGATAGTGCGGTTGAGTATGTTGAAGAATGAGTACCAGATTGGGGGCAGCATTCCCTGTGAGATCTGGGAGATTCCTCTCGGCCTGTTGTTCTCGGTGAAGTGGACTCCGACAGCGAGCACTTCGCTGAACAGTTCAGGTCCCGACACGAGAGGGTCAAACGGGGCCTCCGGAGTTGCAGCTGGCAGACGAAGGATTCTGCGAAGATCCTCCATAGTGAAGGCCAGATCAGTCTGGTCCACTCGGCCGATGATGGTTTGAACTCCGTCCCGGTTCTCAACACGGGAAGTGTTCCAGAACTGCTGCAGATAAATCATCGGGATGGCAGCAGTGGCTTGCATCGCGTATGCAAGGGGGTGAGCTCGGAGAATCTCGAGAACAACGTCATCTTGGACGGTGAAGTTCGCCAAGTCGACGAACTGGTTGTTCTGGTGGATCTCGACGATGTCTGTCGGGTTGATCAGTGCGAGATCAGCAGCGTTGGCGACGGGTGAAGTAGGAGCAATTGGTTGTTGATCAGCCATTTCTGCAATATATTAAGTGTTAGAAACAATACGACGTGAAAAGACTATACCCTCGACTAGACGCGAGTCGGAAAACCTCGAAATCCCAACAAAGGGTGTTTCGTATTTTCCGAGTCGAAAAACGAGCAAACAGTACGAGGGGAGTTTTCCGATTCGGAAAAGGATGTTTTCCGAGTCGGAATACTCAACACTTGAAAAAATAGCATAAGGATAAACAGACAAGTTTTCCGATTCGGAAAAGGGTGTTTTCCGAATCGGGAAACTCCCACACTTAGAGAGGAAAACTTGTGGGTTTTCCGATTCGGAAAATGTCAACACTTAGAAAATTTTGGCAAAGCTTGGTCTCTCGATCGAGTCGGAAAACCTTGGAAACCCATAAGGGTGGTTCCACGTTTTCCGAGTCGGAAAAGATGCATTTGAAAACTGAGACCAAGTCCGATTCGGAAAACTATGTTTTCCGAATCGGAAAACATACAATAAGACTCATCGTTTTCCGATGCGGAAAACTTGAATGTTCAAGTTTTCCGATTCGGAAAACTTGAATGTTCAACTTTTCCGAGTCGGAAAACCGAGACCGTTCGAGTTCTCCACTTAGAAACCGCTCAAAAACCGTCGATCTAAGGCCCTAAACTATCAACATTCATCCTAGATCAGTTCATAACAACATTATAAGCAACAATGGATCGTTTTAACGTCCCGAAATCCCATTCCAAGAAGTTTGGGTTTCGGGTAAGTTTTAAAACTTTTAGGCTTCGATCCAGACATTAAAACGCATGATTTAGATGTTAAAACTATACAAGGGTTGATCGTTTACTTACCAGGAATCCTAATATGTAAAGAAATCGACGATCGGAGCAATAACGAGCGAAAACCGGAATCGAGCGCGAAGTGGGTTCGGGTGAGAATTCAGAGAGAAAAAGATGAAAATTTGAATTTTGTGAAAAGTAATTCTTGAAAACCGGTATTTATATTTTTACCGAATTACACTGTGTTTGGGTCAAAAACACTGTGTTTGGCTCTCCTTTTGGCTCTCTTAACCCGACTTTCACCAGTTGGCAAAAACCACCCCTGGACTTGAAGTTTGAGTAAACTTACTAACAAGTCCCTGAACTTGTATTTTCAGATAATTTTTTAAAACAGACCCTGGACTACAAGTTTCACAAGGTTTGCAAAACGAGTCCCTGAACTTTAAGAAACAGAAAGTGGCAAAGTTAGTCCCCGAACTTGTAAGTTCAAGACATGTACTCTACCGCCCCCTGAACTTTTAAGTTCACAAAAAGTTACAAGTTCAGCCCTCGACTCCCGAGAAAAGAGACTTACCTGGTTCGTCTCACTAGGTTTAGAGCGAGTCCTGATCTGAAGTAACCAGAAGTCGTCGTGAGGATTCACACCTACAAAATAGAGTATAAGAGTGGTATCCAAGGTGATATGGATCCGAGAACGTCAGTAGGCACATCAAACAGTAAATGTAGGACTTATTACTCCCCCTCGATTCATGCAATATCTACAGAATACCTCCAGACTCCCCCTACACACATGCATATAAAGCAAGAACTCCCGACTCCCCCTAGACCTCAGGCAGGGAGGTCTAGCATTCCTAACTTGCTTAGGAGGAAAAAGTGACGCTTCTCGTCAAACGGCTTGGTGAACAAATCAGCAAGCTGATAGTCACTCTCAACAAAGTATAGTTCAATATTACCTTTCTCGACGTGATCTTTGATGAAGTGATATCGAATGTCGATATGCTTCGTCCGAGAATGTTGAACCGGATTTGCCGTGATCTGTATTGCACTTTTGGAGTCGCAGTAGATGGGAATTCGATGCATGGTGTATCCAAAGTCAGCTAGTTGGGTTTTCATCCACAGAACTTGCGAGCAGCAGCAGGCGGCGGCTACATATTCTGCCTCCGCGGTGGATAGAGAGACGCAAGTCTGCTTCCGGGATGACCAACTGACTAACTTGTCCCCGAGAAATTGACAAGCACCAGAAGTGCTTTTCCTGTTAAGCTTACAACCTGCATGGTCTGAATCTGTATATGCAATTAGTTCAAAGCCAGAATCCTTTGGGTACCAAAGGCCAAAATCCGGTGTGCCCTTCAGATACCTAAGGATTCTCTTGACTGCAGACAGATGGAATCCCGTGGGTCACACTGAAAACGAGCGCAGACACCCGTGGAAAAGACGATATCTGGTCTACTAGATGTGAGATATAAAAGGGAACCAATGATTGCCCTATAGGTTTTCTGGTCAACCGGTTTACCAGAAGTATCTGCAGAGAGTTGAAAGTTTCTGGGCATTGGTGTGGCCGCAGAGTTTGAGCCACCGAAATCAAAACGTTTTAAGAGGTCTTGAACATATTTGGCTTGATTTATGAAAATGCCATCTGGGCGTTGTCGAACTTGAAGTCCTAAAAAGAACGTCAGCTCGCCCATCATGCTCATTTTGAATTGGGATTTCATGGTGTTCTCAAACTCTTGGCACATCTCAGGTTTTGTAGACGCAAAGATAATGTCATCCACGTATATCTGAACGATAATTAAATCTTTACCTGACTTCTTGAGAAACAGAGTGGGATCGATAGTACCTTTCTTGTAGCCAACTCCGAGTAAGTAGTCAGTGAGAGTTTCGTACCATGCCCTCGGAGCTTGCTTTAGACCGTAAAGCGCCTTGTCCAAATGTAGACGTGATTCGGGAATCGAGAATCGACGAACCCTTCCGGTTGCTCAACGTACACTTCTTCTTGAAGGACTCCATTCAGGAAGGCACATTTGACGTCCATCTGATAGACTGTCATGTTTTTGTGTGCAGCATACGCAAGGAAGATTCGGATCGCTTCGATTCGGGCTACTGGCGCGTACGTCTCATCATAGTCGATACCCTCTTGTTGGCGATAACCCTTGGCGACCAGGCGAGCTTTGTTCCGGATGATGAGATTATTTTCGTCGGTTTTTGTTCCGGAGTATCCACTTGAGGCCAATGATTGTCTTTCCCCATGGTCGTTCTACCAAGCGCCAAACCTTGTTTCTCTCGAATTCGGCCAGCTCATCTTGCATGGCGATCACCCAATCGGGATCGGTGAGAGCTTGCCAAACATCAGATGGTTCAAAATCGCTCAAGAATCCACCGAATAGGATCAGATTTTCAGTGTGCTTTGCAGATCGAGTGTTTACAGGTTGAGAGGGACTCCCGATTATCTGGGAGGGGGGATGATCTTTTGTCCACCTTCGAGTGTGAGGGTGAGTGACATAGGCCTGTCGATTGTTGGTGGCGTCGTTCTCATCTTGCACAGCAAAGACCTCTTCTAGGTTCCCACTTGATGTGCCTTCAGTCTGGTTAACCCGCGGTGCAGCCTCTAACCGGGGCTCTCTAACTACCTGAGCATATGATCGTTGGGCCGTGCTCGGGGAAGGTAGTGGAGCTTCTTCTGGAATTGGAGTAAGAACAGGGTGCGGAGTCTGTTCTTGATCAGATGCCGGTGAAGCTGCGGATGAAACTTCAGATGGGGGAGCCGCGGACTCAGGTGTCACGGAGTGAGTTGAAGTGCTGGAGGAGGGCTCCGTGACGAAGGCATCAGAAGTCACTGTGGTTGTGGTTGAACCTGTTGGAGCGGGGAACTACGATTGGACTCGTTAGAGTGTGCAGATCGTATTCCGCGAGATCTAAAAAGTCTAAAGCAAAAAGTTAGAAGACGGATCTGTGCTCGGTGGTGAAGGGAACAATTCAGGGAAAGATGCAGACACACTACTAGAACTAGCATTCAGATAGGTTTCAGATTCAGAGAATCAACATTTGAGCTTTCCAGGATAGTTCGGGTCCGTTTGTTGAAAACCCGGTAAGCCTTAGAGTTATGTGAGTATCCGATGAAGATAGACTCATCAGACTTAGGGTCAAACTTACCCAAATTATCCCGGTCATTAAGAACATAGCATTTACAACCAAAAACTCTAAAGAAGTCAATGTTTGGCTTACGCTGTTCGACCATCTCGTAAGCGGTTTTACCAGTCCGCTTTACGATCAGGGTCCGGTTTTGCGTGTAACATGCTGTGGAAACGGCTTCAGCCCAAAACTGTTGAGGAACTCCAGAGTGAGCCATCATGGATCTTGCTGCTTCGACCAACGTCCGGTTCTTCCTTTCTACGACCCCATTCTGTTGAGGTGTGCGAACTGCCGAGAAGTTGTGAGTGATCCCCACTTCTTCGAGAAAGAATTGCAGCTTTGCGTTGCGGAACTCAGTACCGTTGTCGCTACGTATTTTCCTCACCCGACGACCCAAGAGAATTTGTGTGCGTTTGATGAAGGCTATGATTCGTTCAGCAGCTTCTGATTTGTCTCGGAGAAATTCAATCCAAGTGAACCTAGAGAATTCGTCTACGAGAACCAGCATGTACTTCTTTCGGGCAAGACTTTCTACTCTCATAGGTCCACAAAGATCCATGTGTATCAGGTCGAGGGGACTTTGGCAATTCGTATCCATTCTCGGTGGATGAGAGCTTCTGGTCATCTTTCCTTGTTCGCACGCAGGACAGAGAGTGTCCTTGGAAAGGCGAAGCTCAGGTAGTCCCCTGACCAATCCCTTAGAAACCAGCTTGTTCATATCTTTGAAGTTCTGATGACATAGTCTGCGGTGCCATAACCAACTGTCCCCTTTTGATGCTTTTGAGAGCAGACAGATCGCATTCTTCGGGTTAGCTTCAAACAGGGGGTGTGTTTGAGGGATTGAACGGAAGACGGTTGTGTAGAGATTGCCATTTCGCCTGGCGGAGAGAATAGCGTTGTTGTCTTCATCGTTCACGTCACTTCCGTACTGAAAGGTCTTCACCCAGTATCCGTTATCACAGAACTGGCTGGAGCTAAACATGTTGTACCCCAATCCCTCCACATAACGTACACCCTTGATGATGTACTTTCCATTGGTGATTTTGCCCGACCCTAATATCGGCAACGGCGTTCTGTCGGCAGTCTTTATGTATCCCTCAAACTTCTCAACGTAGTCGAAGATGAAGGACCGCTGCCCAGTCATGTGTGTGTGAGCCCCCGAGTCAAAGTACCACACATGACTGATCTGCAAAACAATTAGGCTTGTTTAGGGACCCATTGCCAAATGGGTTCCTTAGGGTCAGAAACAATTGAATTGGTCGATGCAGTCTCCTTTTCGGATTTCTCCTTAGGCTTAGGGGACTGCACTGACGAGGAAGGTTTCCCTTTTCCTCTTTTTCTCCCTCTTCTCTTTCGAGATTTGATTTTAGGCACATCAGCATTAAAGGAATCATAAACACCATAGCGCAGAAAATTGTCAAACATAAAGCACATGTCATTACGCAAAGAGTCAAAAGCATGAGTTAAATGTCGATTACGTTTACAGACATGTTTGAATTAATTCCTACACTAGGTGGAGCATAGCCAAGACCCGCACGGTTAGGACTACGCTGCTTAGGGAAAGCTTGAAAAGAGTTGGGTCTTCCTCGGTGATCCTTCCTCGGTGGCTTCACTTCCCGTCCACCATCCTTCTTCCTCCCATCTGCATTAAGAGCATGGTGTGAGTTAGATGACGGTTTAATAGGAGAAGAGTTGCCACCCTTTCCAGAAGATGTTTTTGAAAACTTAGGTTTTGTGGAAGAGAAAGGTTGCTTTGGTTTTAACTGAGAGGTCTCACCCACTTCAAAGCTGCTTGAATTAAGGTCAAGACTTTTAATGGGTTTAGCTGAGTTACGAGCATCGTTAGACTTTGAATGCTTTTTCTGGAGTCCTTTGGGTGCGTGAGGCTTAACTAACTTTCCCTTGTCAGTACCAACACATTTTTCACCCTTAGGGTTACTGTTCTCAGAAATAGGAGCTCGTGACTCAACAGACTTCTCAGGTTTTACAAAAACAGATTTTGGCCCTTTTGGAATAAAGCCTGAAGGATCATCACCTTCATCTAAGAACACCTTCAGATCGTATTCAACATTAGGATCATGGATAGTCTTTGGTTCAGTTATCCTATGGTGTGAGTTTAGGGGTTCATCATCATCTGACAGTAAGGTGTAATAATCCTCTGGATCCGTAACGGATTTGGTTTGGGAATCAACTATCGGATGGTTTAGGAGTGGAGTAGTCCTATCATTAACTGAGTCTGAAAGGTTTTCAAAGTACATGACTTTTCTTTTCAAGATGGAATTTGACACACGTTGGTTGGTTAAGGCCACACGATAATTGATCTTTTCATCATGATCAAGTTCTCTTGCAATTTCTGAATGAATATTTAGGAGAACATATCGTGCCTTAAGATCCGCTACCTTAATTTGAAAATCAGTAAAGTTTGAGGCTGCGGTCTCACACTCTGAAGACATTCTAATTCTCTCGGCATTTGCCTCGATCAAGTCTTTCTTCAAAGTGTGAACCAAGTTGTCTTTTTCAGAAATAAGCACTTTCAGATTCAGTATCTGATGTTGACATGCGTCCAGATCCATGGCTTTTAGTCTAAGTCCAAACATTTCCTTTTCTAGTTCGACTAGGTCAGGACCCTTAGTTGCGGAAACATCCTCTGGTGGGATAACTAAGGTCTCTTCTGAAAAATCCATCTTCCTAGTGTCATAACTAGTGTTCAGGTCTGAGTAGTTGATGGGCGGCATGGCTACCCTAGGGGTCCTAGCTTTGATGCCCTCCCATGTGGACTTAGTATTGGTTGGATCACTGGCTGGGACAAATATAGGTTTGTTGGGAGCAGGGCTAGTGGGTGGACTGCTAGAGGTGCTATTTGTTGGACTGACGGTCGTGGTTATGGTCTCACCATTTATAACTTCGGTATAAGTGACAGTCTGTCTAACAAATTCCTCAGTCACATGTCCTCCTACTAGGGCAGGTTTGGGTTTGGAAGCGGCCATGTCCTCAAAATTGTACAGATTAGAAGGTGCCTTTTCTAAAACATGGTTTTCTGACAATCCTAGTCCGGGTCTGGCTTTATAAAAAGGATTTTTGTTGGCATGCTGTGTAAGAATGCTCAAGGTCTGTTCAGATTGTCCTCTTTTAAAGTTGTTATCTTCAAGCTCTTGAATTTTGGAAAACAGTCTAGTTCTTTCTTCTGAAAGCAACTGGAATTTTATTTGGAGCTCTCCATGGTCACTGTTAAGTTTCTCATGGGTTTTCTGAAGACAACTAAGTTTGTTGGACAAATTGGACTCTCTGACGCTGGACTCAAGAGTCTCACGATTGTACACTATAGTCAAGTCCTCAAGAGAGCTTTTGTATATGGCACTGTCGATTCTAAATTTCGTGACGAGAGATCGTTCCGATTGGAGACATCTCTCAAGTTCACAAATTCTAGATTCTAACATTGTCACATCATCAGTTAAGTCAGGAATAGTGGATACCTCAGAAGCGTCGAGGTCTCGATATGTGCTGGGGCCAACAGCTTCAGGTCCTTCGAAGTCTGCCATCAAACACGGACCCCCAACAAGATGATCTTCCTCGTCTGAGCTTTCTTCCTCACACACCCAGTTTTCCTCATCGACTAGCAGAGCGACTCCCTTCTCTTTCTTCCTCATCAATGCTGCCTTCTTCTCAAAGTATGCAGCATCCTTGTATCTGACAGGGCAGTTGTTCGCATAGTGACCCAGCTTACCACATTTGAAGCAGGATGTAGTGGCACTAGCGGTCTTTTGAGGAGCTGGGGTAGGAGCACCACTATTCACCGGAGCTGGAGGAGCATTCAACCTTTGATCACCAATCTCAACAGGACCTTGATGATGTCCTTCTCTCGGGGCTTGCCTGGAAGAACCACTCTGATGGTTGCCTTCTAGATAGTTCCTTTCTTGATCTTGTCCATATCCCCGACCACCTTGACTGCCTTCAAATCTTCCATATCTTCCATCATCACGTCTTCCATCTTGGCCACCTTCGTACCCGCTGCCATATCCTTGACGATCAATGTATCCTGATTCAGGTGTGTAGTTTCTCTGGTTTTGGCGAAAGTTGATATGAGAGACTTGTCCTCTCCAATCTCCCTGATCTCCAGGACCTCCCTGATAGTCCAGGTAGGTGTTATCTCTGTAGCTTCCCCTTGCTTCCCTATACTGGCCTTGATCACCACGGTATCTTCCTGGATGCTGATTCTGATATCTGTCCCCTTGCTGGTGTCCTCCTCTTCCTTGATTTCCAAACTGAACTCGTTCCTGCTGGTAGTGTCCACCTCGGCCTTGCCCATCCTTCCTCCACTGGGGTATCCAGATCCCCTAGGTCTGCTGTATCCACGTTTGGAATTCAGCTTTTGTACGCTATTAGAGATGAGGGCAAGGGACTCATTCACATGAAAGAGTTCATCATCAGAGATTGAGATGATTAATGGATCATCTGGATGTTGATAGCTTGGATTATAGTTCGAGTTGAACTCTTGGTAGTTTGAACCATAGTTCCCGTTGAACTCCTGATTGTAGTTCTCCTGATAGTGCTGAGGTGGTGAGTGGTTGAATTGCTGAGGAGATGAGTTGCTGTACTGTTGATGCTGGAAGGGAGCTGAGTTTGATCCTCCACATGGTACTGCCGCGAGTGCCAGAGGGTCAACAGCATTTTTGAACTTGCCGCCAGTGATGAATTCCTCATGCTGAACCATCATGCTAAAAAGGTCATGTAGACCCATAATCCCCAGATTTCGGCTCAGCTGTAAGTTGATCGCCAGATTCTGCCATGCCGATGTCAGGTTCTTCAGGAACTTAACATTCACCTCGTACTTTGACTTTTCTATCCCGAGTCTTCGTAGGTCGTTCACGAAGGCGTTCAGTCTTTGATAAGACTCGGTGAGGGATTCGGTTTCCCTGGCTTTGAAGCCTTCGTAAGCGTTTAAGGCACTTTCCTTTTGACTCTCGAGGGCGGTGTCACCTCCCTGCATCTGTTGCTCTATTTCTAACCAAACGTCTCGTGCGTTTGTCAGACTATCCACTCTTGCGTACATATCATTAGGAAGAGCCATAATCAGAAGGGTCAGTGCACGCTTGTCAACAAGGTGCCGGGCTCTTTGTTCTGGATTGAACATCTCAACTGGCTTTTCGACTACATATGACGGAAGTTCGGGACACGTATCTGTTTTGGGAACAGCGGCAACTGTAACAGTTGGTCGGATTGGGCCTTCACGGATTGACTTCATGAGATTTCCGTCGAGCATGTCTAGGAAGTGTATCATCCGGCGTTTCCATTGCTGGTACTCGCCCATCACCAGGACAGGAGGGCGAGTTTCGGAACCAATCCCCAGGATTTCCTTCGACATTTCTGAGAAAAGAATGAGACCTCCTTGTAAGATTCACTTGGCTTGAACACAGAAAGGTTTTCAAAAAGCTGGTGTTTCGAGCGCCTCGGGACACAGAAAGCTTGGAAAAGTAAAAGGTTTTGAAAGCAAGCTTAGTGTCGAATTTGAGAAACAAAACGGCAAGAGTTTCGGCTCAAAGAGGCGAAATCCGACTTGGAAACAGATGTTTTCCGATTCGGATTTGGCTCAAAACAGTGGTGCGGAAAACACTCTTTTCCGATTCGGAAAATGAGCTTTTCCGATTCGGAAAAGGTGGGTGCGGAAAAGGGACTCGGAAAAGAGAGAAGTTTCTCAAGAGCAAGACCCCGAGTCAGAGACTCGTTTTCCGATTCGGAAAACAGAGTTTTCCGATTCGGAAAAGGAGAGTTCTCCGATTCGGAGAATGAGCAATTTCCGACTCGGAAAATTTGAGCTGATATTTCAGCTCTTGTTTTCCGATTCGGAAAACCTGCACAGAAAGCTCGAAAAATTTCTCAAAAACACTTAAAAACCTCTTAAAAATAAGTGTTTAGACCCCCAAAATGTAGGAAAATGCTTAGAAAACTATGGGGAATCACTTAACACTTAATTTAAGCCCTTTTAAAACACCTTTTGGATTGAAAATCCAAAAGTTTTGAAAAACTCAAAAACTTGAAAACCTTTAGAACCTTTTTAAAATCAAACCAAAAGCCAAGGAATCAACAAGATTGGCTCTGATACCAATTGTTGTCCCTGAAAACAATGAAATGCAAATAGAAATGGATGGAAATCCAATCAATAGGATGAAATCAATGAAGCTTTGATGAAAACTCAACAATGGAGAATAATTGCCCAATTAAGTAAAAAATTGATTCCAACACAAAACCCTAAACATCCTTTTCCTTTTATAGGGAAAAGGAAGTTACATAAGTTGTCAACAACAGCCCCCGAGGTTCCAAACCTCAAACAAGGGCTTAAACAAAATAAGATTGTTTGCAAAACAAGGAAACTAAACTAGAAAGCATTTTAAAGATAGATGATTCTGACTCTTCTCAACATCTGGGTTCTACAGAAACAACCATGGAGCTTGGAGCCAGTGGGAGCACCGAGAAGATCAAGCCTTGGGTGTTGTTGTCACTTAGGAACGAGACCGTCGTTTTGTGTTGGCTCATGAAACGACAATAGTTTAAAGGGTTATGACTTTGATATATTGTTTATATTTAATTGAGTGGTTGTTTAAATTGCGTGGTTGTTTAATTACGTAGTTATAATTAAATATAAACTGCTTAAAAATTAAACGTTTTTGAAAATAAAATGGATACAAATACAGTTTGTGTTTGGATCCAGTTTTTGGAAACTGGCTAATTTAAAACCCTTGTGAAAATCATAGATCAGTTGTGCAACCCACTTAGGGACACCTCCGGTGTAAGGTACGTAGAGCGTTGCGAGTGAGCACACCTTGAGCGCCCGCGTTCAAACCGAAACTGGGAGAGGATGAAAAGACTCTGCGAATTATCTCTGGGTGGTACCGGCCAGAGTACGTCCAGGTCCCGGGTGGTGCGATCTGTTTTGGTAATTATTTATTCACCGGATGGTACCGGGCCAAAATGCACCAGAGGGACTAAATATGCACAGATTATATCTGATGTCCCGATGTTCTAGAAGTCGTATTTTCGTTCTAAATAAGATTGGTATAAGTTTTACCTACCAGAAATAGCATGTGTCGACTCGCGTGAGCACACCGCTTGCCGACACATGTGAAATATGGGTTCTAGTCTAATAAACTTATTTTAAGGGTAATAATTTATTAGAAGTTTAATAATTATAAACTAAATTGGAATTTTATTCTTATTGTAGATGTCAAATTCTGTAATTCCGTTTTATACCCATGAGGAGTCACTCCGTCTCATCAACACAAAATGGAAGCTTACAGGTCAAAATTTTCCAGTTTGGAAAATGCACATTGATAATATCTTGCGTGCATAGGGTAAGTTGTACGTTTTAGATAAACATGTTTCACGACCTAAGAGTAATTCTCCTGAAAAGGAATTTACTCAGTATTTTAAATACCTGGAGGATGAATCGGATATTATGTCAATTCTGATTTTCTCTATATCACCCGAGCTTGCGGAAGATCTAAGAGTTAAATCCTGCCACGAGGTCGTGAAAGATATGGAAAACCAGTCAGGTTTCTATAAACATACAGGTAAGCTTCTGATCATGAAAGAGATACTTTCACTGAAGCTAAAAAAGAACCAATCAGTTAAAGATCATCTTATCGAAATGAGAAGACTCTTTAAATGTTTGACGCGTCTGGGATACAAGATGACTCAGGAAGAGCTAGTGTATCTGATGTGGTACTCACTCCCGAAGGAGATATGTGACACAACTAGTGCCTACATGAAAGAACCAAAGATCGACATGGCAAAAGTACATGAGGATATTTTGGCCAGTTTGGAGCCAAAGCCAGCACCTGCTGAACTCATGGACAGTGATTGGATTGATGAGCTGGGAGATCTGAGTTGCCCAGAATGAGGTAGCCAAGATATTTGCGAGCACTCGATGAATATCGACCAGATAGAGATCGGTTTACCCGATGCTCCAGGTATCTTTATGATAGATTGCTTAATCACTTCTTATGAATCATGGGTAATTGATACAGACAGTGGTAACCACATTTGTAATCATTTACAGGGATTCACTAGAAGATAGACTTTGAGGAAGGACCGTTCGAACCTACGAGTTGGCGAAGGTACACCGCTGATAGCTGAAGTAGTAGGATCTTATAGTCTTAGTTTACCCTCGGGTCTAGTTTTGGAACTGGAAAATTGTTATTATGTTCCAAAGATGATTAAGAATGTTATGTCTTTTGATTTATTGGTAGACCAAGGTTTTTATTACAAATATGATTATAAAATGCTTTTAGTCTTTAAAAATACTATTTTCTATTTTAAAGCTACACCTGTGAATGGTCTATATACAGCAAATCTGCAAGATGATAATGAAGAAATCTATCAAATAAGTAAACGATCCAAAGATATTGAGGATCAAACTTACCTCTGACATTGTCGTCTAGGCCACATAAACAAGAAACGTGTTGAACTACTCCTAAAAGGAGGTTTTCTTGGAACTTTTGATTTAAAACCTTTTGACAACTGTGAATCCTATTTATCTGGCAAGATGACAAAGGAACCTTTCAACAAGGATAATGAAAGGGCCACTGACTTGTTAGAAATAGTTCACACAGATGTGTGTGGACCATTTAGTCATGAGGCAAGAGGAGGATACCGGTACTTCATTACATTTACTGACGATTTCAGTAGATATGGTTATGTCTACTTGATGAGACATAAATCTAAAAGCTTTGAGAAATTCAGAGAATATCAGAATGAAGTACATAATCAACTTGACAGAAAGATCAAATTTTTACGGTCAGATCGAGGAGGCGAATATCTTAGTCAAGAGTTTGGCAATCATCTGATGGAATGTGGGATTGTATCACAACTCACACCTCTGTATACACCTCAGATGAATGGTGTGTCAGAAAGGAGGAATCGTACATTGTTAGACATGGTACGATCGATGATGGGTTGCTCTACACTACAAGTATCATTCTGGGGACATGTGCTCGAAACAGCAGCACATATACTGAACAGAGCGCCAACCAAGTCGGTAGAAAAGACGCCATACGAGTTGTGGAAGGGTAAGAAACCCAAAATGTCTTTTCTGAAAATTTGGGGTTGTGAGGTTTACGTCAAACGACCTACCTCAGAAAAACTCAAACCCAAATCTGACAAATGTTTCTTCGTAGGATATCCCAAGACCACAGTAGGATATTACTTCTACAACCCTAAAGAGAACAAAGTTTTTGTGGCTCGAAATGGAAAATTTCTGGAAGAAAAGTTTCTCAGTTCCGGGAACACCAGAGAGGATGTAGATCTACAGATAGTAGACGAAGATAACACTGTACCGACTGTTGAGCCAGAAATTCAACATGAAAATGTTGAACCTCAATTAGAGCCGATTGAGGAAGTGCAAACACAGGACCTTCGCAGATCCACTAGGGTAAGGCAGGAACTAGATAGGTATCTTGGATTTCTGGTCTCTCAAGTTGGTGGAGACTTGAATGAACCAACATCCTATGGAGAAGCTGTGTCAGGCAGTGAGTCTGAACAATGGCAAGAAGCCATGAAGGCCGAGATGCAGTCCATGTACGACAACCAAGTATGGGAGTTGACTGATTTACCCCAACACTGTAGGGCTGTTGGACGTAAATGGGTTTTCAAGAAGAAAACTGACATGGACGGGAATGTGCACACTTTTAAGGCTAGACTGGTCGCAAAAGGATTCACGCAAACTCATGGTATTGACTATGATGAAACCTTTTCGTTAGTAGTCATGTTAAAATCAATTAGGATTCTAATGGCCATTTCAGCGTATTTTAATTACGAGATCTGGCAAACGGACGTCAAGACAACCTTTCTGAACGGAAAGTTAACAGAAGACGTCTATATGGAGCAACCAGAAGGATTTGCAGATCATGAGAATCCTAATAAAGTGTGTAAACTGTTTAAGTCCATTTATGGATTAAAGCAAGCGTCTCGAAGATGGAACTTACATTTTGATGAGCGAATCAAAGAGTTTGGTTTCGCGAAAAGTGAGTTCGAGCCATGTGTTTACACTAAGTTCAGTGGGAGCATTGTAACCTTCTTGGTCTTATACGTAGACGATATTCTACTCATAGGAAACGATGTACCAACTTTACAGAGTGTAAAGAATTGGTTAAGCAAATGTTTCCAGATGAAAGACCTTGGAGAAGCCGCTTACATACTTGGTATAAAGATCTACAGAAATAGATCTAAGCGGCTTATCGGACTTAGTCAAAGTACATATATTGACAAAATCCTGAAGAAATTCAGGATGGATGAATCCAAGAAAGGATTTATCCCGATGCAACATGGCATAGTGTTAAGTAAAACAGAGTGTCCCGTTTCTAGTCAAGATCAGGACAAAATGAAATCGGTTCCATATGCTTCAGCAATTGGATCAATTATGTATGCCATGTTATGTACTAGGCCCGATGTTGGTTACACAGTAAGTGTTACGAGCAGATATCAACAGAATCCAGGAGAACCTCATTGGGTGGCTGTCAAGAACATTCTCAAGTACCTGAGAAGAACAAAAGACATGTTCTTGGTCTTTGGAGGATCTGAGGATGAAATTAGTATCACTGGATATTCCGATGCTAGTTTCCAGACCGACAGAGATGATTTTAGATCACAGTCTGGGTATGTTTTTACTCTAAACGGAGGCGCGATCTCATGGAAGAGCTCGAAGCAGGACACAATTGCAGATTCAACTACAGAGGCAGAGTACATTGCAGCATCTGATGCGGCAAAAGAAGCTATGTGGCTGAGGAATTTTCTATCAGATCTTAGAGTAGTTGCTAGTATCTCTAGACCGATAGATATATTCTGTGACAACTCTGGAGCCGTGGCGCAAGCAAAGGAACCAGAGAGCATCACAAGTCAAGACACGTGCTCAGAAAGTATCACCTCATCCGAGAGATCATTGGAAGAGGAGATGTAAGAATATGCAAGATTCTAACAGAGGAAAATGTCGCAGATCCCTGACAAAACCGCTAGCAAGGGTGAAGCACGAGGCTCATGCATGTTCCATTGGGATGCAGTACCTAGACGCCAGTAGTTAGTTTTAGTTTATTAATTATTACTATAGTTTAACTTTTGAACAATAAATCATGTAAAGTTTTATTTCACAGTGTGATAGAAATAAATGGAGGTTTTTAATTCATGATTGTTTTAAAATTAACTATTTTTCGCATATTTAATATATCCATGATTTGTGCAAAGTTTTTGCAAGAAATCTAAATTTCCGTAGCTACTTGTTGAAATGGGAATTTCAATAGGGAGATTAATGCTATTATAAATGTTTGATGATTTATTCAAAGTAAAGAATAAAAGCACAAGTGATGTGACCAAACATTTATAGATACTCATCAGAGTGTTTTGAGTATTGGAAGTGACCAGTTTCAAGTCTGCTTCATGGATCCCCAGTCATAAGCATCACTTGATGACAGGTTGTCCTTAGATCTGAGATATTTGGTTTGGAAACATGAGGACTACTATACTCTTAGCGCGTACTAACGTTGCACCGTAACAGGGCGGCCATACGGGATGTGACTAGATGCAGCGGAAGCCGTGGATCCAAATGCAAGTAGTCAAGAAGGGATTTACACCTCTATACAAAAGAGAGATATTTTCTGGCCCTTTGACATTAAGATTGGCAGAAAACGCGTAGCCACGCTCGGATAGAATAACAGGTGTTATTTAGTAATATCCGTTACTGCAGGCAATCGAAATCAGAGTCAACAAATACTTGAATTCGAGAAATAGAATCCTCCACTCCATGTCTCAAATTCACTTTAGAAATATCGAGTGCAAAAGGAATGAACCTGTGTACAAATTCTAGCGTGAATTGTATCTCTGGATATAATAGATCTTATAACCTGGTTAACCTAAGTGTCTGGCTAGGGACCTCCTTAGGCTAATGGTAACAGTACAGTTACATGTCTGGCACAAGTGGGAGTCTGTTAGGATTATGTGCAAGACTGTAACAGGGTTTACCGTGTCCAATGTTATAAGACACTAGTGGGTCACACTGCTACACACCCGATTTGAGATCGTTTGGATTATATGTGGGTGAGAAATAATTAATTGATTTTAATTATTCAAAGAGAGAAAGAATAAATAATTAGTTAAATTATTTATTAAATATAATTATTAATTAATTAATCAATTTGATTAATTAAAGATAATTATATGGAGTTATAATTGGTTACAATCATTGCCTTATTTATCTTTATAAATAAAGGTTTAACCTGATAAACCAAACAACTTTTTTTCACCAAGAAAAATTCCCTCCCTCCCTCTCTCTCTCTCTCTCATCGCCGGTTTCTCTCTCACACACAACCGGAATCGTTTTCCGATCAGTCCACGGCGGTCTAGCAGCCAGTCTCACGATGGTGCCAGTAGCGGTGTACTCCCCATTCGCATTCCGGAGGATTTTATCGCAAAAAGGTAAACCGTTTAAACCCCCCTCAATTGTATCTGATAGGTTTAAGGATGGATCCGTTTGGGAATCGTTTTTGTTATCCGCTGCGCGTTATTCGCTCCTCCGATTCCCAACATTTATAACAACCAGATTTTTGGTATGTAAGATTTTGGGTTATATATATTTGCGTATTTAATCTTAGAATAACTCATAGTATGTATCTCGAGATTGAATATGTTTGACTATTAAAGCATGTAAAAAAACTCAAGAAAATAGATAATGGCACTTGGTATATTGTGTTTAGCCATACTTTATTGTAATTTTCGTTGATTATATGAACTTTTCTATGATTATATCAACAAAATAGGTATATTTTGTTTAACTTTATTATAAAACGTTTGCTGGTTTATTGCAACAATAGTTTTTGTTGGTTTATAACTAATAATCAAGGGTAAATCAGTCATTTGTATCATTCAGACGATTGATTAAGATAAAAAAGTAAACAGCAAAACCAATTTATCCAAACGAACAAATTTATCTGGACAGACATATTTATCTATACAAAAGTAATTATTTTTTCTTTTTTTTTTTTGGTTTAAGTTAAATCCAAATTTTATAACTTATATACATTATCCAATTTAAAATCCTTTAAATCAACATATTATATTATAATTTTTATTACTTTATTATATTAATTTACACATTATATTATTAAAGATTTTTTTTATTGTATTATATATTTTTGAATTGACTAATTTTCAAGGGTTAATTTCATATATACCCTTATTAAAACTAAAAGTATCATATTTATCCAACCTAATTTATAAATATTAAACTGAGGAAAGTTATTTTGTTAACCAATGAATTTGTGTTAACTGTGTTAACTCATAGTTGCATACGTAAATCAATGAATTTTTTTTGTAAAGTTGTTTAATACGATTAAAATGTTTCATATACTAAATTTTTTGATGAAATTGTTTCATATAAAGTTGTTTTTTACATAGAAATGAAAAAAGTTTCATAAGAATAAGAAAAGTTTCATAAGAATAAAAATACCGAAATATGAAACAATTTCATCAAAAATTGAAGTTTATGGAACATTTTCATCATATTAAAGAACCCCACAAAAATTTTTCATTGATTTACGTATGCAACTATGAGTTAACACGGTTAACACAAATTTATTGGTTAACAAAATAACTCTCCTCTAAACTAATGTCTTAAATTTGACATTTAATTTATATAATTTTTAAAGTTTTCTTAATAACACAGTTTTATATTTTAGCATACGTATTTTTAATTTTTTATTACCTAATTTTAGTAGGACATAATTTTATACAAATTTTATAATTTTTTAATACGCCAGTTTGTATTTTTTTCATTGTAAATACTTTTATATTTAATTTTATATATACTTTTATCTAATTTTACAATTTTTTCTTGATAATTTAATTTTTATTTTTTATTGTGATGCATACTTATTTAACTTTTCCCCTTTAACTTTTACAATTTCAATGTTTATAAATATATTTCCTGTAATATAAAATATTATTTAATATTTTCTTGATATAAATTAAATTATATTTGTATAAATTCAATATATTTTAGTTTCATATTATATATATATTATATTTCAAAGTTCATAATTTATATTTTAGGTAAGGTTTTTACATAATGAAAGTATGTAGAAGTTTTTAATATGAGTGACAAAAAAATAAGCCAACCTAATCCCAACCTAGAATTTGTAGGTTGGATTGATATTTTCGACTCATTCAAAGTAAATGGATCAACCTGCCTTACCCATTTAAATAAAGGGGTTGGGTTGTAATTTCCAACTTGTTTACAACATGCCAAAAGCCACGTCGGGCACTACCAAAACTTACTCGATCTTTTCTCAAGAAACCAATTCCAAACTGACCTCAAACAGTTGCCAAGTCGATTTTAAGTCTAAGAATTGATAGATTCGATGCAATACCTTTGTAAACCATAAGCTAACACAAAACCCTCAATTAATATAAACGAAACCCAATCATTCAACCAAAGATTGCCCATTGTCTTGGTGAAAAAATCAAGAACAAATGGTGGATTTTTTTAAGGAATACAATTGTTCTAATAGGAAATAACTTAAAAGCAATCATCCATCAAGTGTTTCAATCCAAGCCAAGAAACTAAGCTAATTACAGATTTAGTCCATAAGATATGTCGAATATTAGGGATTTGGTCCTTAAACTTCATTTATTACATAATAAACATCGGGTATGCAATTTGTTATAGATTTGATCTCTCACACTAACGATTGTTCAGTCTCTTCGTTAAGTGTGAGAGAATTTTCGTCTTTTTAACAGTTTTTGTTTGTTTGATCATTTCTTAAAAGAACAAGAACCAAAATCGTAAAATCAAAACCTGATGAACCCCTTCGGCGTTTCCCCGTTTGGCATCTCCTCGTCGGACGTCTCCCCTTCTAGCCTGTTCCCCACAGACGTCTCCCCACTCTGCCTCAATCCCCGTTGTTTCCATCTCTGGCGCCGCCTTCATCGTCGACGTGTGCTCCCTTCGCTGAAATCTGGAAACCTTAAGAATTTAATATTCTTCCTAATTCTGACTTAAAGATGAGGTTTCTGGTGGTTCACCGTCCTCTATCTCCACCCAAAACTCCATGCTGGGAAATCGAACCCCAAATCGTCGAGCATGTGTTTTCTCTCTCAGATCTGCTTTCTCTCGTTCTGTTTCTTCCCTCGATCTAGTTTTCTCTTAATTTGCTTCTTCCTTCATATCTACTTAGTCTGTATCAATTTTATTAGCTTTTTAAATCTGAGATTGATTTAGGCTTTGTTGTTTGGGTCTCAGTTTTACATCTATTAGCCTCTTCAAGTCGGATTTAAAGTTTGTATTGATCAATTTCTACGATTTTTGATTTTCAAATATGGGTTTTTGGTTTTCTTAGGGTTTTCTATTTAAGTTTTGGGATGTGAGAATTTGATATTGGTTTGGATTTGTATTAGGGATTTGTTAGATGTTATTGGTGTTTTTAAGATTAAATTTTAATTAAAGGTTAGAGGTTGATTTATGTTAAATTTATTAAAGGTTTGATTTAGAAATTGATTGGATTTTGTTCTTGGTGTTCATCAATCATCATCATCCTCTTAAAGGTATGAATATTCAAGTAAAAAAAAACTGAAATTGATTTTATAAGAGTATAATGGTCATTTTGTCATAAGACTTAACGGATTTATGAACAACTGTTAGTATGAGGGACCAAATCCATAACAAATTTTATACCTAAGGGTTTATTTTGTAATAAATGAAGTTTAAGGACCAAATCCGTAATATTCAACATAATTTAGAGACCCAATCTGTAATTAGCTCCAAGAAATAAGATGAAACCCACCATAAAAACTCCAACGCTAACAAGGAAGGCATGAATGAAAGGGTAAAATGAAGATGATCCTTATCAAATGTTGCTCCCAAATCTTCAAACAATCTTCCTTCTTCAAGTTCTCTCAAAACCCTAAGCCTCCATCCCAAACCCAATATTTCTCTCGGAATAAGTTTTGTTGCAAAAACAGTAGACAAGGAGGGTTTTCCCACTTTATTCCAAGTATTTGCCAAAAGGTCCTTGCAGGTAAGGAATTTTCACTCGACTCTCTAGACTTCCCAAAAGTTGTAAGGTTATTACAGAATATACAAAACTTGTAAAAAATATATACTGAACTTGTAAAAATGATATAAAGGGTGCAAAAATCAATATTAAACCTCTTGATCTCTGCTCACTACCTCCTTCAATTTTCAAAAAATCCATGTTCAATTATCCATGCATGAATAAGAGATTAAGGCACTGTTTGATAAAAATAAGTTAACTTGTAAGTTGGCTTATAAGTCACGTACATGTTTGGATGGACCATAAGCTAGCTTATAAATTAACTTAGTTAGCTTTTTGAAAAGATACTCTCACTAACCTTTTGGTGACTTATGGGACTTTTTATTTTTTTATCCAAATATGCCCTTGCTAAGTTTTATACCACTAATTTTCAAACATTCATTTTTTTGTCCTTTTACAATCATAAGCTACCTTATTAGCTAGTTTTTGCCAAACGTAACTTATTCATCAGCTACCTTATTAGTCATCAGCCACCTTAGCAGTAATAAGCTAACTTATTAGCTAGTTTGCCAAACATTACCTAAGTATTTACCTAATCATGGTTTTAGTTTTAATACTTCCTTTTAATGTTTATTTAAGTCTTACGTCTTGCACATAGTTATCATATATCATACAAATTTATATATAAAAGTAACTGCAAGTCTTGTAAAAGAATGTGTTATAACGTGCTATAACACACCGTAACATGGGTTAGCAAACCAAGCCTTATTGTGAAGCATAGGGGTTAACATGACAGCGAACCCAAGCCTTGACGTCATAACGCGTCATAACGAGACCATAACAAGTTATTTAGAACCATATGAATAACATGTCCCCTTCATATGGACCAGTAACCATACTCTAATCATTCTTTCCATATTGAAAAGTGAAAACCTACCTGTTGTTGTATGCTTTCTAGTGACTAACCGGAACGGCCAAGACAATCGACGGCGACGACCGTTCTTTCCGACGACAAGCAATCTTCAAACAAATTATTTGCATTTGTGGTTGTGGTTGTGAATTATTCAAAATTCAAACAATTTATTTTTATTCACGGTTGTGTTTTGTTTAAAATTTTAAAACTAAATGGTTCAACCTAGTTTCAATCTATTTATTTAACAAGTTGGGTTGAGAAAATCATAAATGGGCCAACACACTATCAACGCATTAGCCAACAAGTTGGGTTAGGTCTAAAATCTCAAACCATTTAATTAAACATGTTAGGTTGGATTAAGTTGAGATTTTCAACTTACTTAACAAATAGGTTAAATTCGAATTCATCCCTACGTGACCCATGGTCACCCCTAGTTTTGAAGTTGTTTGAGTTAACAATAACTGAATAAGAAAAAAGTTTTCAAAGAAGCTTGATAAAATTGAAAATTGGTTTGTTAAAATGGAAGTTCAGAACAATAATGGCAATGAAATTGTGGTGACATTCGTATTCGTGGAAATTATACTAATACTTATTACGGGGAAGGTTCAAACGAGAAGCATGTCAATTTAAGAGAACATGAGGAGCAATCTTAGTCACTTATCTCGCGGTTAAGGTGGACGTGATCACGGAGGATTGATGCGATTCATGGGAGGGTAGAGATTATTAAAAGGGGAGACCGGTCAAAACCGCCTTTGTTAACCAAGATGAGTGGTTGAGATTGTTTTTCACGTTTTCTTAAAAAGTTATGTTTCTCATTTGAACCTCCCTCTACTTATTATTTGTGCTTAAATATGGTTGTCATTTATATTAAATATGGTCAACTACTAAATCTACTTTTAGCCTTCTGCAGTTAAAAAAAAACTACTAAATAATAAAAGTCTTCTGCAGTTGTAAAAAAAAAGGTGCAGTTCAGTATAAAAGTCTTCTGCAGTTCTTGTAAAATTGTGGCAATGAAATTGTAGTGACATTAGTATTGGGGGAAATTATATAATACTCATGTAAAATTATGCATGTACACATAATATCACTTAACTATTTATGATTGTGAGAGTCCTTTAAAATTAGAAATATATTATATAATTATTAATACACGATTCATCATTTAATTTTAATTTACATATATTAAAAATATTTAAAGTTAATCCAAAACATAATTAAATAGTTAAAAATCAAACTTATTAAAAAAACTTACAAGAGTAATAAAAATCTATATATAATAAAAATCTATATATAATAAAAGAGTAACTGGACTGCCACGTGTCATCGTCTGGTGAGTCGGTTATAGGATTTTCCCGCCTAAACATATATGTAGACACATTTTACACTTTCGGTTCAGCCTTATCTGATTGACTCCTATTTATCCTCCTAATTTTTAGTTATTTATTTTACTTTTAATCTTCTATTTTTTACTTAATACCCATATTATTAGTTATTTATATAATTATAGTCTCTTAAATTTTCATTTTTTATTTTACACTCTTTTCATACCTCAATATTGAATATTTTTTATTTAATCTTATTATTAAATATTAAGAATATATATAAGAAATAATATATTTCACATTTTCTTACGTTTTCATTTTTCACTCTTATTACATTAAAAATACATAATAATATATTAACTAAATGATGTTTATTGTTTTTTTAATAAATTATACTGCTATATATTCAAATTTAAAAAACTTTGCGCCACATTGCGCGCAGGTATAATCTAGTTTGTATAATAAATTTACAAGAAACAAAAGACAAAACAAAATCAAATAAAATCTATTTTTTAATAGATAGTTTTCAGTTTAATATATATGTTTTATAAATTTATTAAAAAAATAACATGAATAAAAAATAGAAAATAACATAAAAAGAAAGTATTACAAAAACTCGGGTTCTTGTTCAAGCACTTGGGTTCCAATAAGAACTTGTAACTAGACAAGAACGTCTGTCCTACAGTGGAGATTCTTGCAAAAACCCAAACAAGAACCTTAAGAATAACCTCTATTGCGGACGCTCTTATTAAGAATAAGATTATATTAAACAAACTAGCTGATGAATCGGTTATTGATTGATAAGCTACTTAATAAACAAATTATATTTAATAAGACCAAACTAACAACCTTATCGAAATATATAAGATTACCAAAAAAACATATTAAAAAATAAGTTAATTTCATATATGCCCTTATTTTTTTTAGAGGCAGTAAGAGAATTTAATTAAAAACCCACCAAAAAAGGTACACCAAAATTCACACACATGAAACAAAATTACAAAACACATAACCAGGACCAAGAACAAACAACACAGTGGATAAGCATTACTAAGGCCATGACTATGGTTGGTCAAGCTTATGAGAAATAAGTTGGCAAATCCCCTCGTCAATAGTGCCCAGCAGCATGTTGCACCGAAGCGACAAGACCCGAACTACCCGCCGTTTATGCGCGGGTCAACGAGCCACTCTTCCCAACTTTTCGACCACCTTTTCGCCCTCCTAGAGATCCATTCGAAGGAATTTCTTTGCAACTCAAATAATTTGTCCACTAGATTTATCTTGACACCAGAAAAAATCATTGCGTTTCTATTCGTTCAACCCGAGTACATTATAGACCATATTACAGCGGTCCGAATTGGATCTTCTTTACCGGCCGTTAATTGTTGTGTATCTTCTTGAAGAACGTCTCTCACAGTGGTAGCATCTTCTAGTCGTAGCATCTTCTAGTCTAATCTTCCACCATTTACCAACGAGTTCCCATAGCTTCTTTATTTCCGGGCATTTGACTAAGGCGTGATCAATCGTCTCCACGACTTCCCCGCACCTTGGACATAATGTGGAGTTTAGATCGAAGCCTTTTCGATCCAAGATATCCCGACTCGGTATTCGTCCCAATCTAACTCTCTACATAAATATACAAATTTTTTTGGAGCAAGCTTCGATCATTTTGTTGTTACCCCGTGTCACTTTCTTGGCTTTGTAGGATATCTCTTAGCTTTTTGACCGAAAGTACCTTTGAATCATCAAGCCTCGATTCCGTCTTATCCGTTTTGCCTTTGATCGGTGAAAAGCCTTGTATTCAAGTCAACAACTCCTCGACCTTGTCCTCTAATAACTCTCTATTTTGAGAGTTATTTAGTGTTTAAAAACCTCATTCTGTATATTATTTTATACCCAATTTGCTCTATTTCTTTCTCTTTGGACTAAAATGTTTTTAAAAGGTTTTGATAAACACAAAAGATCAAGTTTGATGAAAAACGGCCTCAAAGCTCAATAAATCGGTCCAAATCCTGAAAGCAGTCCAAAAGCTCTCCAGCAGCTCAAGACTTAGAATTTCTTACAGCAAAACCCTTTTGTGTCACCACTGTGGGGAGGTTATCCTAATTTGGCTTTTGAAGCGCTGAAGTGACAAGAAGCAAGTGGCCATGTTGGGCTTCTGGATAAGGAAACGAGAGTTAAAAATAAACCCATGGATATAATCCATGGGTCAAAAACTCTTATAAAAAGAAGCTTTCTTCTCTTCATCAAACACACCCTGCACCATCTACTTCATCTATCTCCCTTCACCAAGCTCCTCCATTAATGGAGGAGCAAGGTGTTCTTCCTTCTTTTTTTCTTTTAAGGTTTTTATTAGCTAGTAGTTTTATTGCTTTTAGTATTTACTTTTCTCGTACTGTAGTTTACATTCCGTATTTATTCCTATGCAAGTAGTAATTAACTATATTTTTATTATGTCTTTTATTTTAGGCTAATCTCCTTTATGGGTGTGGGTGTAAGTCCCTCTTAAGACCGTGTAGACAACACTTGGGTGTTGTCATTACTTTCGGATCTTAAGATTGGTTATTTGAACCGACGCTTAATTTCGATACAGATAAACTGGCCATTTTGATGTGTCGTGTTAGACCTCAGATCCAAAGATGGGCGGGTCCGAAATACGGTTTGGATAATACACGAAGAGCTCGAGAGGGCCTTTGATAATCACGCAGAGATGCGGGTTCTGTATGGTCTTCTAAGGTTCAGTAAGTCGGTCGGGATTTATATCACACGGAGACTTGGGTATAAATCCCCATACTCGGTGGAACGAGATTTTCTTTAAAGTCTACTTAGTAAAACCGGCAATCTTACGATTTGGTAGTAACGACGACTTCATAGCAACTTCACGGTATGTTTTGTAAAAAAGTAGTTTCGAGAGATTTGGGTTTTTATGAATAATCCCATAACGTGAAGTTTCTAAACTCGTGTACTACCTGGTTTTAAGAGAAAGCTTACACCCATTCCTTTTGCTTTAATTTTCTTTAATTAACTGTTATGAAAATCACCAAAAATATTTTCTTCTTCTCTAACTGAAATTAGTGTATTCTCAACTCTATATTCGAAATTCTGAAAAACCAATCCCTGTGGATACGATCACGATATATTTATCACTATATTACTTGTAGCGATCCCAGTGTCGGTGTATACTTGCATCCTCATTGTGGTAATATTGCGGCCACATAGTGGCACGGACAGTTTTCCGTTACCAAGTTTTTGGCGCCGTTGCCGGGGATTGGTGAATTTTTAGATTTTCTTGAGTTAAGTTGAGTTTTTCATTGGTTTTTCTATCACCATAAATGGAAAGTTTTGGTTGGGATGCCCCGTATTTTAGTACTTTCAATTATTCGTGCAACAACATCCTAATTTTCTAACAAATGTTCAAGATGATGGCACCTTCACGTCATTTTCACCTCCCTATAATGATTGGAACGACACTTCTATAAATACATTTAACCATTCATGGGAGGAGAATTTTGACAATTTTTCTGATTTTCAAGGGAGTGATCCTTACCATGGATTTATGTCATTTGACTCCAACAACTCATTTGAAAATGTCTTTTAACAACCCGAGCCATCTCACTCTTTTGAAGAAATTTCCGTAATCTTTATGGAGACTTTTAAAACATTTTTGGAAAATTTCACATCCACTCTTAAAGCCTTAAACAATAAGATGGGACAACTAGTCGACGAGTTGCGAGATCAAAATCGAGGTCCTTTACCAAATGATAATGTAAAATCAAAATGTGTTGGTAAGGATGAGAGTGATGTCGAAAAGAAAGAGGTGGAGACTTGTAAGCCTTATTTTTGTGACGACAATGCTTTTACGGAACCCATACCTTTGACCGTTAGAAGTATTTGTTTGATCAAAAGCTTGGGTATTTTACTTGGATCATGTTCTTTGGGTGATGTTGTTGGAAGAACCTTTGGTATTGTTTAATGTAGCCGTTATTCTGAACCCACTCCACTTTTAAAAAATGCACATGTAGGGTGGTGAACCTCATCCTACATAACATTGATAAAAACTTGGAGAAAGGATTTGTAAATAGTTTTTTTTATTATTATTATTTGTCTTGTTTTGGTTTTAAAAAAAAAAAAAAAAAAGAAATGGGGAAGATAATTTGGGGTGTGGATAATTATAAATCTTATACTGATAAGATTTGTAATGATGAGAAGATTTTTTGGACTTCAAAATTATTCTATGACTGTAAAAAGTAAACTATTTGGAGTCCGTATAATATCTGGTGAGAAGAGTTTTGTTAAAGAAATAAAAAGAAAGAAGGCATACTGTTAATAAAAGCAAAGTTGAGGGTTTTTTTGGTAAAATTCTTTTTTCAAAAAGCTGTCACTTTCTTTAAAAAGAAAAAAAAAACAAACAACCCTTTTTCATCTTTCTCTTTCTTCTACACGACCTTTTCACCTCTCTCTCTCTGAAACTCACCACAAACCACCGCCGGCCACCTCCTTCATTCACCCTCGCAACACCGCCGACCACCATGGCGCGCACCAAGGGCGCCGCTCGTAGGTAGACCCCCTCACCCACCATCTCGGCCGTATTCGAGAGTCGCACCGGAGAAGAAGCGATGGTTCAAACTCCGGCGACGGGACCACCAGCGACGACAAAGCCATCACCATACGCTGCCGCCGCTGCTGCTTTGACCGCCGCTGGACACACCGCCGCCGCTACTGCCTTGACCGACGCCACACACACCGCTGCTGCTACCACCACTGTCGCCACTATCTCCAGCGAAATCCGTGTAACACTAGCTCCGGCGGGACCATCGGCACTTCCCGGAGACCCACCAAACTCCGCGCGACGCTCCCACTGCTTCCACTCTTCGAAGGTCTGCCCGAATCGCCGGCACTAGACCAGACACCACTGTGCCACCACAAGGAGGTTCAGCCCATCCACCACAGTCTCCTGCTTTTGGGCCTGTTTCAGACGCTTGATCTTTTTGGGTTTGTCAATACCCGTTAAAAACATATTTTAATCATCTTCTTTTGGGTATTTCATATGTTTAATCTCGTAAACTAATCTGCCACTTTGTGTGTATTTTTTTTCCGTTTATATGGATTAGGTGTTTGACATTTCTTTGGTTTTATCTAGTATTATCCATCTCTCCAGGTATCGCATCTCGTTTTTGAATCTTAGTGATCAAGGGATCGAGAGGACGTGGGCCGTCATTTCATATGGCCGAAACACTTCCAGTTGTTACCAAGCTGTCTTAAGTACAACGGGGGCATTGTACGGAAAAAGTTTGGGGGGGGGGACCAAGATACCTCCGAAAAAAATTGTAATTATTTGTAAAATACAATTAATTACACACAAAAAAAACGTCTTCGGAAAATTGGGAGACGATGAAAAATAAAATAAGAAGCATGATGTTGATGAACCAAAACAAATCAAAAACCATTATGCACTCCGAATAAACGTGACCGAAAACCCGAACCTAAGACGAGATTAAATCTCAAGAACTTTTCGGGCACAAGACAAGTTTGGGGGATGAAGTGTAGAAACCATATACATTAACCCATAAAAAGACCTACCGATTTATCCCTCGATCAATAAGATTCAAAGAAGAATGTGGTCCATCTCTCGGCTAGATAAAAAGTCAACATCTTCCTAGTAAGTCTTTTCTTTTATTTCTTTTATCGTGTTTCTTTCTTTTTGTTACTTGAGGCCAAGAAACATCTCAAGTTTGGGGGTATGATAACTCTCTATTTTGAGAGTTATTTAGTGTTTAAAAACCTCATTTTGTATATTATTTTATACCCAATTTGCTCTATTTCTTTCTCTTTGGACTAAAATGTTTTTAAAAGGTTTTGATAAACACAAAAGATCAAGTTTGATGAAAAACGGCCTCAAAGCTCAACAAATCGGTCCAAATCCCGAAAGCAGTCAAAAAGCTCTCCAGCAACTCAAGACTCAGAATTTCTTACAGCAAAACCCCTTTGTGTCACCACTGTGGGGAGTTATCCTAATTTGGCTTTTGAAACGCTGAAGAGACAAGAAGCAAGTGGCCATGTTGGGCTTCTGGATAAGGAAACGAGAGTTAAAATAAACCCATGGATATAATCCATGGGTCAAAAACTCTTATAAAAAGAAGCTTTCTTCTCTTCATCAAACACACCCTGCACCATCTTCTTCATCTATCTCCCTTCACCAAGCTCCTCCATTAATGGAGGAGCAAGGTGTTCTTCCTTCTTTTTTCTTTTAAAGTTTTTATTAGCTAGTAGTTTTATTGCTTTTAGTATTTACTTTTCTCGTACTGTAGTTTACATTCCGTATTTAGTCCTATGCAAGTAGTAGTTAACTATATTTTTATTATGTCTTTTATTTTAGGCTAAACCCCTTTATGGGTGTGGGTGTAAGTCCCTCTTAAGACCGTGTAGACAACACTTGGGTGTTGTCATTACTTTCGGATCTTAAGATTGGTTATTTGAACCGACGCTTAATTTTGATACAGATAAACCGGCCAATTTGATGTGTCGTGTTAGACCTCAGATTCCAAGATGGGCGGTCCGAAATACGGTTTGGATAATACACGAAGAGCTCGAGAGGGCCTTTGATAATCACGCAGAGATGCAAGTTCTGTATGGTTTTCTAAGGTTCAGTAAGCCGGTCGGGATTTATATCACAAGGAGACTTGGGTATAAATCCCCATACTCGGTGGAAAGAGATTTTCTTTAAAGTCTACTTAGTAAAACCGGCACTCTTACGATTTGGTAGTAACGACGACTTCATAGCAACTTCACAGTATGTTTTGTACAAACGTAGTTTCGAGAGATTTGGGTTTTTTATGAATAATCCCATAACGTGAAGTGTACTACCTGGTTTTAAGAGAAAGCTTACACCCATTCCATTTGTTTTAATTTTCTTTAATTAACTGTTATAAAAATCACCAAAAATATTTTATATTCTTCTCTAACTGAAATCAGTGTATTCTCAACTCTATATTCGAAATTCTGAAAACCAATCCCTGTGGATACGATCACGATATATTTATCACTTTATTACTTGTAGCGATCCCAGTGTCGGTGTATAGTTGCACCAATATTGTGGAATATTATAGCCCCATTTTGGATCATAGTGTTTTCCGCTATCACCCTCCTCTCGACCTCTCGGGGTTTGCCTCCATCTCCACGACCACATCCACTCTCCGTTTGTCCGCTCTCCTCTATTCGCAATTGAGGTTCTCTTGTGTTCCTCCAAGCGATAAAGTCTTGGGAACGCGTCTTGGAGTCTCTCCGGTCCAAGCCACCTTTCTTTCCAAAACTCGGTCTCCTTCTCTTCTCCAACTTTCTTGCCGAACGAGCTCGAAAACTCTATTCCTTTGTTGTCCAAAATCGCTCTGATCTTGATTATGTTTGACCAACATGTACCTGCACCATCAAAGTTAATATTTTTTTCAAAAAGACCACCCCCTCACCGTATAGGCTAGTAATGATTTTGACCCACAATGAGTCTTTTTCCACGAGGAACCGCCACCCCCTCATATATTCCCTTATTAAAATCCAAATATCATATTTATCCAAACCTAACATATAAATATCAAATATGTCCTTCCTAACCTATCAAAATATCATATTTACCTAACTAACAATCTTTATTAATTTTGATAATTTTATGTCAAATTTAATAATATATAATTATAATTCTTAATGAACTGATATTTTATTCCTATTATTATATAACATTATACACAATAAAATTTCATAATCTGATTTCAAATTTTCTTTTTAGGGTTATTCACACCCTCCTCTATCGTTTCAAATTCCCAATCTCAACCTTTATTTGAATCCATTGATCTTGCTATCAAGAACCTCTCAAAAGTTGGGTTTCCATGGGGATAAAAAGATAAGTGTGATCACTTACCTCTGTTGACGAGCCGAGCTTTTGGACAAAATTCTTCATTTGGGTAAGTTTCAGTTGTTGATTTTGGTCCATTTTTTGTATGGGTATGAATAGTTTGTTGAGATGAAATTTATAGAAATAGAGATGTCAATGGAGAAAATTGAGCATGCTACAATGACAAATGAAAGCAAAGAGTAGAAGAGACAAACAAAATTCCCTTTCAAAGTGGAGAATTGGAAAAGGGTTTTGAGTAAAAAGGAAAAAAACTTCCTGATCCACAAAAGAAAGCCTCAGATGAACTCAAATTATTGGTTAAAAAAGCTCTTAATAAACACGAATTTTATTTACTGCCCTGCCTTTGCTAGCGACGGAAAAACTTCCACCGATGAAGTAGAAGCAATGAAGCCTTTTGAGGATCCTAAGTCGGTGGCTAAATCTAGAAGAAGAGGAAGATACAATGCCACCACTGCCATCGCCGCTAGTGAAGGAAGGGACGACGAGGCTGATAGTTCTAAAATTTTGTTACAGTTATGCTATTTAATAGTTTCCGGTTGCAATTAGTTTGGTTTTTGGAGAGATTAGGAAAACATACATATTTCACTTTCAATACGTGGGAAGCTATGCAATTTTATATTATTACTTTATATATGGACTTTGGTTTGCAGGTTTGGGGGTAAGATGTGTATACAAATTAATATATAATGTTATATAATAATAGGGATAAAGATGTCAATTCATTAAAAGTTATAATTATATATATTATTAAATCTAATTTAAAATAATTAAAAATCAATAAAAATTGTTAGTTAGGTAAATATGATATTTTGATAGGTTAAGAAGGTTAGAAGGACATGTATAATATGGGGAAAGTTATTTTGTTAACCACTGAATTTGTGTTAACCGTGTTAACTCATAGTTGCATACGTAAATCAATGAAATTTTTTGTGTGGAGTTGTTTAATATGATAAAAATTGTTTCATAAACTAATTTTTTTGATGATATTGTTTCATATGAAGTTTTTTACATAGAAATGAAAAAAGTTCACATGAATAAGAAAAAGTTTCACAGGAATAAAAACATCAAAATATGAAACAATTTCATCAAAAATTGAAGTTTATGAAACATTTTCATCATCTTAAACAACTCCACAAAAAAAATTTCATTGATTTACGTATGCAATTATGAGTTAACACGGTTAACACAAATTTAGTGGTTAACAAAATAACTCCTAAATATAAAAAATATTTACTTTAATTTTATATTTCTTTTATAATATATTATATAATAATTTCATATTAATATGGAATACTTTAATTATATTAGCAAATAAAACTGATTGATACGAGACTTTTATAAAATTTATAAAGTTAGAATTGATTAAATACAAAAAAGATCTAAAAAAACAAGTAATGCAGTTATGACCTATAACAAAAAAAAAAAAAAAAAAAAAAAAAAAAAAACTACTATCAAAATCTCACGTGAAAAACTTCAATGCCAAAAACTCAAAAGTAGGTTGTGCTTCTTAAATTTTTTATCAAGTGAAATTAATCCTATTTGAAAACCATACCGTACTAACTTAGTTTTTTTAATTAATATTTAATTTATAATACAATATATATGCTAATTTTAGTTTTGTTAAATTATATTAATTAGGAATGAATCTTTATATTTAAATTGAATCACTTGTTATTCATTCTAAATAATATACAGTATTTAGAGTGAATGAAAAAACAAGGTATATTCATTCTAAATTATTATATGTTATTCATAGTGAATAACAATCTATATTCACTCATTTGTCACTTTATAAATATAAATAACAAAGCTATATTTCATTTTTTTAATTCAGTCTAAATAACAAATAATGATAGTGACTGTAACGCCCCAGATTTTCGGTAAGTCGTTACCTTACCTTATTTAGTATTTTCTTTATTTTATTGTGTTTAATAGGCTATTTTATTTAAAAAAAGGTAAGGGTCGGGTGACTTGCACGAGAAGTCAGGCCCGTGGCCCGTGTGTGTGATTGATCAGGCTTTCCCTCTTTATAAGCTAACCTAGGGGAGCCTAGGAGTCACAATTCAGTCCTAAGAAAACCCTAGCAGCCGTAAACCCTAGCAGCCATAAACCCTAGCAGCCGTCTTTCTCTCTCTCTCTCCCTTCACTCTTTTCCGGCCAGCAGCAGAGAGACCGGAGTCTCTCTCTCTCTCTTTTTTCGATCAGACCTCTTTTCTCTCTCTCGGTAAGTCTCTCTCCCTCCTCTCTCTTTCGTTGGCAGCAGCAGGAACAGAGGCCAACGCCTCTGTCCTCTACCCTGTCGCCGGCGGCTGTGCAGCAGGAAGGGCTGCCGCCCTGCCACCCCTTGCGGTGGTGAGTGTACGCCGGCTGTGTGAGTGTGTGTGTGTGTGTGTTGTATGTGTGGTTCAGCAGGTGTGTGTTTGTTTGCGTGTTTGAGTGTGCGTGTTATATATATATCTGTGATCGGTGTGTGTGTGTGTGTGCTGTATATATATGTATACGATCTGTGTGTGTGTGTGTGTGCTGTATATATATGCGAGTTGCGTGTGTATGAACTGTATATATATATATTATGATTTGCGTGTGTTATATATATATATATGATCTGTGTGTGTGTGCGTGTTATACGTGTATGTAATCTGTGTGGGTGTGCGCTGGTGAGTGTGTGTGTTTTTGTACCGTGTGTGTGTGTATTCAGCCCGTGGGTGTGTGCGTTATATGTGTGTGTGGGCTGTGTTTGGGTCTGATGTGCGGTTGTGTGCTCGGTATGTGGGCGTGTATGGTGGAGCAGCGGCGAACAGCCGTAAGAGGGAGGGCTGCCGCTGCCGTGTCATTAATCCAGCCACCAACAGCCTTGGTTGTTGGTGGTGGCTGCTGGAAATCAGTCGTGTTAGGGTTTGGGAAATTATCGTTTAGCTAATTCAGACTTTTACGGGATTATAGGTTATACGGGGGTACCGTAGTCACGTGTGTTGGTGTTAACGATAGCTAGGACTCGAGGTGAGTTTCTTGTCTTGCTATGATGATGTTAAATGCTTATCACT
Organism: Centaurea solstitialis; assembly: GCA_030169165.1. Taxonomy (NCBI): domain Eukaryota; kingdom Viridiplantae; phylum Streptophyta; class Magnoliopsida; order Asterales; family Asteraceae; genus Centaurea; species Centaurea solstitialis. The sequence goes on from CM058043.1 coordinate 66,208,484, forward strand.
CTTGCTTGATTTATGATGATTGTGTATCGTTGAATTGTTGTTGTATGGTTGTTGTTTGATATTGGATATTATGTGTTTGTCTGGCTGGCTTAGTCCCTAGATAAGTGTCACTGGCCCGGATGTCGGGTGCGGGGTGACTTTGTCTAGCCAAAGGTTCACGGCTATTCTTGGATGTCGAGATAGCGTGGCCTTTGGGGTGTCTGGATGTCGGACATCGGACGTGGAGACTCGTGGTCCCCTTAGAGGTACAGGTGTGGTATCGGTTAAGGGCCGGGTCTCCGGGCGCGTTATGTGTGATAACATGTGATTGATTTGTGGCATGATGTAGGGATTCACTAAGCATTAGCTTACCCCCCCCCCCCCATCTTTCAGATATTGCAGGTTCTAGTAATGCAGATACGAGGGGCAAAGGCGTGGCGTGACATTACTCTCGAGGGATCCGAACTCCTGAAAGGCTTATCTGATTTTATTAGTTGATTTATAATGCTAAACTTGAATTTTGTTTATGGTTAGGATTTAAATTATGGATTTGATTATGATCGTTTTTGGCGGTAAAAGTTGTTACAACGGTTTTAGACGATGATTTGTTTTTATTAAAATTTGATTTGGTTGAATTTATTTTTTTTAAAATCTTTCTAAAACTGTTAAACTATTAAGAGCCTTACAAGTTGGTTTCAGAGCCGAGCTTGAGTGAATCGGGGGCACGGGTGCGTGTCTCTGATCTCAAGCTGGAGTGTGGTTATGTAGGAGTTCGGGATCGAGAGTTCTACACTGTCTAGCCAGCCGGAGCTCAAGGTACTTTTGTATTGTTAGACACATGTGGATTAGGAAAGACTGTTAATACCTAGTCAATGTTGTTATGATTACTTTGCAATAGAGTATCTAAGCGGTTGCGTGATAAGAAGTATAACTCTCTTGCATGTTATTTGTTTGGTTGTTGACTGCTTCGTGTATATCTGAACAACATGTCTGTTTATGCTTGGTGTTTGAGCTAGAAACCACTATTTATATGAGTTGTTTGAGTACTTAGGGATCGATCGGAACCAACTATAGATCGTTAATGAGGGTGGTAGAAGAGCTCCTACCATTGTCATTACGGGAACTATGTTGAATGTCCGAGAGATTTCGAAGGAATCAAATAACTTGGCGTTAGATGTGATTAAGTGCGGTAGGATACTTGAACTTGAACTGATCCCACTATTTTGTTTCCCTTTTAAGATGGTGGTTACGCGAAATAATCAGGGGATGACTCCTGAGGAGATTAGGGATTTAGTGGCACAGGAGGTGAACCAGGAATTCACCAACATGGTTCCCGAACTTATTAACCAGGTTAGGGACCAGCTCACAACTCTGATAGAGGAACGTATGGCTACTGCTACCGCGGCTGGGGGTGGTCCGCATCGGGGATTCACCTATCGGGATTTTGCGGCTTGCTCTCCTCCGGAATTCAAGGGGGAGCTGGATCCTTCTGCGGCACTTCGATGGGTTTCTGACATGGAAGGGGTCTTCCATACGTGTGGCTGTCCGGAGAATCTCAAGGTTTGCTATGCCTTGAATTTACTTCGGGGTTCAGCGAAAGACTGGTGGAAACTGCAAGCTGCGGAATTGACTGAGGCTCAGGGTGGGAGCATTGCTTTGGGGCGAGTTCGTGGAACGCTCTCGTCGTCAGTACGTACCTTGGGTGGAGATTGAGCGGATCACCCGAGACTTTCTGAGCTACAAGCAGCAGAACGAGTCTGTCACGGAACTTACCGTCAAGTTTCGTGAGATGGCACTCTTTTGCCCTGATTACGCCAGGAGTGAGGAAATGAAGATGGAGAGGTTCGCGGGGATGCTGAGGGATGAAATCCGCGAGTTTGTGAGGGCGGTACCTCATACCAGCCTGAACCAGATGGTTAAGGCCGCGCGGAGGCGGGAGCTGGAATTAGAATATCAGGTGGGCAACAAGAGGGCCGCTACTGCACAGCCTGACTCTGCATCGCAACCTAAGAAATTCAAAGCGACCGATAATCGGAATGGCAAGAAGAGCAGTGGTAGTAGCCGTGGGCAGCAAAGTGGGTCAGGTCGGCAGCAGCCAACGTGCTTCAAATGTGGTCAGCCCGGCCACGTTATAAGGGACTGTAAGCAAGGTCTCCGCCTTTGCTTCAACTGCGGCCAGGGTGGTCACCTGAAGAACGAGTGTCCCCACCCGAAGACTGGTGGAACTGGCAGTAGTAATGTGCGGGCCCCTGCTCCATCTACACTCCGTATCACAGATGGCCGTAGTGGAACGGCGGACACTCAGCCTGCTCGGGGTCGAGCATTCCAGATGACGGCAGATAAAGCTCAGGCAGCTCCAAGGGCGGTGACTGGTACGTATCCGCCTTGTTTATATGAATTGCCTACAGTTGTGGTATTTAATTATGTATTGTTTGATACCTGTTAGGCACTTTTTTTTGTGAACTCTATGCCTGCTCTTGTACTGTTTGATAGTGGGGCAACCCACTCTTTTGTATCACTATCCTTTTGCGCGTTATGGGACCGGGAAGCAGAAAGTTTGGGCCATGTGCTGATCGTCGACGTGGCGGATGGGCGTACGGTGCCGGTTACGAACATCTATCACAGCTGCTATATGGAGTTCGCGGGAACAAAATTCAAGATTGATCTGATCCCCATCGCTATGAAGGAGTTATGTGTAATCGTGGGCATGGATTAGCTGGACTCGGTAAGAGCAGTGATTGACTACCACTACAAGCAGGTTTGGGTTCGAACCCCAAGTGGGGGAGAACTCGTCATTCAGGGCAATACCTCAAGGCATGGTGCGGCATTACGTTCAATTGGGAGGGCTCGGAGGCATTCTCAGCACGACGGACGGGGCCTTTTAGCCTATGTCAGGGATACTCGCGAGGTGGGTCCCGTGAAGACGGCCACAGACGTGCCGGTGGTGCAAGATTACGCGGACGTCTTTCCGGAAGAATTGTCGGGGGTCCCTCCAGAACGGCAGGTGGAATTCAGGATTGACTTGGTACCTGGGGCAACGCCGGTAGCCAAAGCCCCGTACCGACTTGCTCCGTCAGAGATGAAGGAGCTTTTCGATCAACTGCAAGAATTGCTTGGGAAGGAGTTTATCCGACCCGGTAGTTCGCCTTGGGGAGCTCCTATTCTCTTCATGAAGAAGAAAGACGGATCGCAAAGAATGTGTATTGACTACCGGGAGTTGAACAAGCGTACTGTGAAGAATCGCTACCCATTACCCCGGATAGACGACTTGTTCGACCAGCTTCAGGGAGCTTCATGGTTCTCCAAGATCGACTTGAGATCGGGATGCCATCAGATGCGGGTCAGGGAGGCGGACATCGAGAAGACATCTTTTCGCACGCGTTACGGCCATTATGAATTTGTGGTAATGCCGTTTGGGCTAACCAACGCACCCGCGGCTTTTATGGATCTCATGAACAGAGTGTGTAGTCCTATGCTTGATCGATCGGTGATAGTATTCATCGACGATATCCTGGTCTACTCCAAGACGAAAGAGGAGCACGAGGTCCATCTGCGGGAAGTTTTGGAGACGCTGAGACGGGAGAAGCTCTATGCGAAGTTCTCCAAATGCGCGTTTTGGTTGAGAGAGGTGCAATTTCTGGGGCACGTAGTGAATCAGGATGGCATCATGGTAGATCCCGCGAAAATATCTGCAGTCATGCAATGGGGAATACCGAAGACACCCTCCGAGATCCGAAGTTTCCTCGGACTGGCGGGGTATTATCGGAGATTTATCCAGGATTTCTCCAAGATTGCTCAACCGTTGACGAGCCTAACCAAGAAGTCGGCCGCTTTTAGTTGGGGCGGCAAGCAGCAGGAAGCATTCGACGAACTGCGTAAGCGCCTATGTGCTGCACCAGTGTTGACTCTACCGAAGGGAGTCGATGATATGGTAGTGTATTGCGACGCTTCTCACCAGGGCCTGGGGGCCGTTCTGATGCAGCGCGGGAAGGTGACGCATCGAGGCAGCTGAAGCCTCATGAATGTAATTATCCAACGCACGACTTGGAGCTGGGGGCGATGGTCTTTGCCCTCAAGATGTGGAGGCATTACTTGTATGGGGTCAAGTGCACGATATACACTGACCACAAAAGCCTCAAGTATTTGATGGATCAGCCGAACTTGAACATGAGGCAGCGACGGTGGCTTGATGTGGTGAAGGATTACGAATGCGAGATACTTTACCACCCGGGTAAAGCAAACGTCGTTGCGGACGCTTTGAGTCGGAATCCGATCAGTGAGCCCATTCGGGGTTTGTGCTTGCGTATGACGATTATGACCCCTTTGTTGGAGTTAATCAGGAAGGCTCAGGAGGAAGCAGTGTTAGACGTCAATGCAAAGCGTGAGCAGATTTTTGGCGAGATTCCGAAACTGGTTAGGGACAGTCGGGGACTTTTGACGCGCTACGGCAGGATCTGGGTACCTCAGCTGGGGGGTACTCGCCAGATTCTGTTTGAGGAGGCTCATAAGTCCAAATTTTCCATTCACCCGGGGGCTACCAAGATGTACAGAGGTCTGCGAGAGGACTACTGGTGCCTTGCATGAAGCGGGACGTGGCCAGATACGTGGAGGAGTGCTTGACTTGCCGGAAGGTCAAGGCGGAGCACCAGAGACCGCACGGCAAGTTACAGCCACTGGAGATTCCGGTATGGAAGTGGGAGCAGATCACTATGGACCTAATCACGAAATTTCCCAAGACGCCACGAGGGTTTGATGCTATCTGGGTCATAGTAGACCGCTTGACCAAGAGCGCTCACTTCCTACCTATCCAGGAGAGTTCTTCGGCAGATAAGCTTGCGGATATCTTCGTTCGGGAGATTGTGAGATTGCACGGGGTGCCGGTGTCTATTGTGTCAGATAGAGACACCCGTTTCACTTCTCGTTTCTGGGAGAGGTTCCAGAAGGAGATGGGTACTAAACTACACTTCAGTACCGCTTTCCACCCTCAGACGGATGGTCAGAGTGAGCGTACCATCCAGACGCTCGAGGATATGCTCCGAGCCTGCGTGTTAGATCTTGGGGGCAGTTGGGACAGGTATCTTCCTTTGGCGGAATTTTCCTACAATAACAGCTTTCATCGCGAGTATTGGCATGCCGCCTTTCGAGATGCTGTATGGTAGGAAGTGTCGGACGCCCATCTGCTGGGGCGAGGTCGGACATCGGGTTTTGGGGAGTACCGAGATAGTACTCAAGACGACCGAGTTGGTGCAGATGATCAGAGAAAGGTTAGCTACTGCACAGAGCCGCAAGAAGAGTTATGCGGATAGGCGACGTTCAGACCTCGAGTTTCAGGTAGGCGATTTCGTTCTGTTAAAGGTTTCACCCTGGAAGGGGGTGATTCGATTCAGGAAGAGGGGTAAGTTAGGACCTCGCTTCATCGGGCCGTACAAGATCATAGCACGAGTCGGGAAGGTTGCATACCGGCTAGAGCTACCCGATGAGTTAAGGTTGATCCATAACACCTTTCACGTTTCGCAACTGCGAAAGTGCGTTCGGGACGAGTCAGTAGTGGTACCACTGGAAGACATCCAGATTGACGAAAAGCTCAATTACGTGGAGAAACCGATCGCCTTGTTAGAGTGGAAGGTGAAGACCTTGCGTAACAAGGAGATCAGGTACGTGAAGGTGTTGTGGCAGCATAGGAAGGGTTCGGAATGGACCTGGGAGCCCGAGGAAGAAATGCGAGCTCACTACCCGGAGTTGTTTGATGGAGTCGACTTCGGGGACGAAGTCTGAGTCAAGTGGGGGAGAGTTGTAACGCCCCAGATTTTCGGTAAGTCGTTACCTTACCTTATTTAGTATTTTCTTTATTTTATTGTGTTTAATAGGCTATTTTATTTATAAAAAAAAGGTAAGGGGCCGGGTGACTTGCACGAGAAGTCAGGCCCGTGGCCCGTGTGTGTGATTGATCAAGCTTTTCCCTCTTTATAAGCTAACCTAGGGGAGCCTAGGAGTCACAATTCAGTCCTAAGAAAACCCTAGCAGCCGTAAACCCTAGCAGCCGTCTTTCTCTCTCTCTCCCTTCACTCTTTTCCGGCCAGCAGCAGAGAGACCGGAGTCTCTCTCTCTCTCTCTTTTTCCGATCAGACCTCTTTTCTCTGTCTCGGTAAGTCTCTCTCCCTCCCCTCTCTTTCGTTGGCAGCAGCAGGAACAGAGGCCAACGCCTCTGCCCTCTACCCTGTCGCCGGCGGCTGTGCAGCAGGAAGGGCTGCCGCCCTGCCACCCCTTGCGGTGGTGAGTGTACGCCGGCTGTGTGAGTGTGTGTGTGTTGTATGTGTGGTTCAGCAGGTGTGTGTGTGTTTGCGTGTTTGAGTGTGCGTGTTTATATATATATATATATATATATATATATATCTGTGATCGGTGTGTGTGTGTGCTGTATATATGTATACGATCTGTGTGTGTGTGTGTACTGTATATATATGCGAGTTGTGTGTATATGAACTGTATATATATATATGATCTGCGTGTGTTATATTATATATATATATGATCTGTGTGTGTGTGCGCGTGTTATACGTGTATGTAATCTGTGTGGGTGTGCGCTGGTGAGTGTGTGTGTTTTTGTACCGTGTGTGTGTGTATTCAGCCCGTGGGTGTGTGCGTTATATGTGTGTGTGGGCTGTGTTTGGGTCTGATGTGCGGTTGTGGGCTCGGTATGTGGGCGTGTATGGTGGAGCAGCGGCGAACAACCGTAAGAGGGAGGGCTGCCGCTGCCGTGTCATTAATCCAGCCACCAACAGCCTTGGTTGTTGGTGGTGGCTGCCGGAAATCAGTCGTGTTAGGGTTTGGGAAATTATCGTTTAGCTAATTCAGACTTTTACGGGATTATAGGTTATACGGGGGTACCCGTAGTCACGTGTGTTGGTGTTAACGATAGCTAGGACTCGAGGTGAGTTCCTTGTCTTGCTATGATGATGTTATATGCTTATCACTCTTGCTTAATTTATGATGATTGTGTATCGTTGAATTGTTGTTGTATGGTTGTTGTTTGATATTGGATATTATGTGTTTGTCTGGCTGGCTTAGTCCCTAGATAAGTGTCACTGGCCCGGATGTCGGGTGCGGGGTGACTTTGTCTAGCCAAAGTTTCACGGCTATTCTTGGATGTCGAGATAGCGTGGCCTTTGGGGTGTCTGGATGTCGGACATCGGACGTGGAGACTCGCAGTCCCCTTAGAGGTACAGGTGTGGTATCGGTTAAGGGCCGGGTCTCCGGGCGCGTTATGTGTGATAACATGTGATTGATTTGTGGCATGATGTAGGGATTCACTAAGCATTAGCTTACCCCCCCCCCCCCCTCATCTTTCAGATATTGCAGGTTCTAGTAATGCAGATACGAAGGGCAAAGGCGTGGCGTGATAGTACTCTCGAGGGATCCGAACTCCTGAAAGGCTTATCTGATTTTATTAGTTGATTTATAATGCTAAACTTGAATTTTGTTTATGGTTAGGATTTAAATTATGGATTTGATTATGATCGTTTTTGGCGGTAAAAGTTGTTACAACGGTTTTAGACGATGATTTGTTTTTATTTAAAATTTGATTTGGTTGAATTTTTTTTTTTTAAATCTTTCTAAAACTGTTAAACTATTAAGAGCCTTACAAAGCTATATTTCATTTTTTTAATTCAGTCTAAATAACAAATAATGATAGTGACCAACTTTTATTCAGAGTGAATATGAATATTTAGAGTGAACATTTACTATGAAAAGTGGATATTAATTATATTTTTAGCCTTCAGAATGAATATTAAGTTGTTCTTTTTTCACCTTTTATTCAATTTGAAAATAACATTTAATTGACTCTAAATGTTTCAATACCAATCCTTTATTTAGAGTGAATATTCACCCTGAGTATTTAGCCTAATATTCAGAGTGAATAAAACAGTAAAATAAAATCAACATTTTCAATTCAGATTCCATTGAATCTTCGTATGATTCAGAAATATTTATTGTTTAATAAGGCTTAAAAATTATCTTTGTCGATCAATGCTTTTAGAGAGAGAGAGAGAGAGAGAGATTTCTCTTTGAAAGGAAGTTAATACGTGTGGTATTATGTGAACACAAACATAGAGTTTAATAATATTTTGAACACAAAAATAGTTCAATACTAACATTTAATCAAAACGGATAATTCATTACTCAAATAAGTTAGGCCATCCTTTATGGTACCTGTGGTACCTGTCATACCTGGTGCCACATCAGCTGCCACATCAGCTTTACCACTACCCTACCAACTCCATACCTTTCATCCACTATCGTACCCCTCATACCCCTCATTAATTATTTGATTAAAAAAAAAAAAAAAAAAAAGAGAGAGAATGTAGAGAGAGATAGAGAGAAAGGGGAGTAGAGAGAGAAAGAAGCAACCGGCATGGTGATGCCGATGAACTCCATACCGGTCCCCATACCCTTTATCCACGGCGGTGTTACCCCTCATACCGGAGGAGTACCGTTCCTTTTTACCGGCCATAAAGGATGGCCTAAACCTTATATATAACCAAATGGCAAATGCCTATCCCAATGTATCATCTATGATTTTCCAAAAGTCTTGACTACAACATGCACTATCGTCTTTCTCATGACTAACCTTTTAATGGGTTCTATCTTCTTGCCAAATATATGGATTTTGGATCTCCATTCGAACACTTTCTATTAGGTGGATTCCATCCCCCTTTATATCGACCTTCCCCCACAAAAATCAAACACGTATATTAAATCAACGTTTTATAACTTATATTTTTCTTTTTATTATTCCTAATGTATATCCATGTTTTGTTTTAATGAAATAAAAAGTAATGTTAACTACCACTTTCGAACCGCTATACCACCGTCGCACTACCACTGCATCACCACCACCCTCAAACCTTTTAATGACTAAAATAGCATACATAAAAAAACAATTGATAAAGTGTGCGAATTTTACCTTTTGTAATGTCTCGCGATCACAACTGTCATTTTACGCTTGCTCTTTATGGCACCGACCGTCACCGTCGATTGCCGCTAGCTTTTCTCTCTAAAGTGGTGTTTCTCTCTCTAAAGTGGGGGTGTTCTTCTCTTTATTTCTCTCCAACTCCTTCTCTAATCATATGTATATTCACAATGAATGTATCCGGTCATCATCGAGGTTACAAAGTGGTAGAAGGAACCATCAAACCACTCCCTCTATTCCATGACCACTTTCATACAAATTTAAAATCCAAATTGAATTTGCACTTTGCTCCCTTTGATCTTTTATCAAATGACACTTTATCCAATTCCATTTTTTGGTTCAAATTTTTTGAACCCCTCAACTATTTATGACTCATTTCCATAATTATATTCTTTTATAATTATAAACTTTTGGGTGTTACAATGTTGAATAAATAAACGTATGATTTTGTTCATTTTAAATAATAGATAATATTCAAAGTGAATATCAATGCTCCCCAATAAATCTGAAGTTTCATATAGTGAATCTATTGTGAATTTTTTTTGCCATTTAAATCAGTTCTCAAGTATTTAACCTTTTTTTAGTCGTCACAAGATTAAGAGTCTCTCTCTAATCAAATAAAAAACCATTTTATTGTGGTGGACTTGAAGACCAATCTAGGTCATTAAAAACTTTTAATCAAAGGTTATTGATACAAGAAGACCATGGTAACATGCTTTATATTTTTTATAATGTCACAGTTGATTATAGACTCAAAAGAGTAATTTAGACATTTTGTATTTAAAACCCACATGTCTTTCTCTCAACCCTACCCAAACCCACCTTGTTCCCAAATCGACCTCTTTCATATTCATTCCATCCCCAATCGACTAGGCATAGAAACCCTAGGTTTCCTTTTCGACGACTCTTTGTTTCCGACCAGACCCCGACGACTACCCTCTCTCTCTTTTCGATCTACCGTGGCCACCACCAAATCATTACCAGGTCTGTGATTTCTTTCTGTCAACCTTCCATCAATGGCGGCTTCTTCTCCGAGATTTGTGCTAGGGTTCAACTCGCCTGTTGTCCTTCTTCTTCTTCGAGATCAACTTCTACTTCTTTCGTCATTTTTCCACATCTTGTCTTTCACCGGAGAAAAAGTTAGTTGCTAAGATTAGCATAAGTTTGTTTTTTCCATATTAGTTGCTAAGATTTTTCTTTGAATCATTACTAGATTTGTGACTAAAAAAGAGGTATTTTATTCTTTGCATCATTACCAGATCTATGACTAAAGGAGAAGTTAAAAGAGGTATTTTGGTTCAATTTGCGTTTTTACAAATTAGTTGCTAAGATTAGCATGCTTTTGGCACCCAAATTACACTTGTAAGTTGATTGAAAATTACAAATGTATTGTGCACGCAAACTATTTGATGAAATGCTTTCTTCATCGAATACTAATTATAGGTAATATTAAACTATTTGTTGAAAAAGGCAAGTCGATTTCAACAAGTGCAACACGGTATGGCTCGTCGGAAAACGGAAGTGTAGCTCGTTGACAAATGGCACCAGAAAAAGATTCGTATAGTTAGAACTTGATTTAAATGTGAATGGAGATTTTGTTTGTATTAAAGATGAATTTACATGTAAATGGACTTTTTGTTTGTATAGATTAGGTGAATTTTCGACTAGTTTTCATGTGATGAATTTATATGTAAATGGACATTTTGTTTGGATTCATTAGGTGAATTTATATGTAAATAGACATTATGTTTACATTCACTAGGTAAATTAGGGTGATTGTTTAATTTACATGTAACACCTCCTTCCCAGAAGATATAAATTTAACGACAATTAACAGAAAATAGTAACCAAAGATTAGCGGAAACATTTATAATTTAAAAAGATGACAAATTCCAAAAATAACGGGTCCAAAATGTACTAACTTTCAAAATAGCCCAATCCATAATTAGTTTACAACTCAAATCCCTTTCGATAAAAACCAATTTATAATAACAAAACAAGTTGTTCATATATCATGTCCCAAACATAGCTGAACTGATTACGGATCCAAGCCATCAAACGTGAGCCTTTCCTTGTCTTTCGACTTGGTACCTGACACTGAACCACATGAACCACAACGGCTTAAGCATAAAGCTTAGTGAGCACAAACCTAGGCCCTATGAATGCATAAACATAACCATAAGCATAATTATAAAACCAGACATGCATCGTGACCCATTACTCAAGGTGTAAACACCAAGAGCATCATGACTGACACTGGTACCAGGCCTCTGAACCCAACTTTCCTAGGGGTAGTGAATACCACCATCGGTACTATCGTGAATATTACATGCCAGTTTAAATATCAACAACATATACATCATGATCACATGCATATCAAACTTGAACGCAGGTTAATGTACTCACCTGACAATGGAGTCTGAGAGCTACACCCTTGATATATATCACACTTAAGAGTTCACGCACCTAGAATATACATATAACGTACATATAAACAACCTTTTGACATCACTCTAAAATCGTACCCAACCTTTGAGCCGTAGACAAAGCATATCTATCTCAGTGGCTCTCAAATTCTACCAGTTATCATCTATTAATATCCCTAAGAGATTTCCATAAAAGAAAACCTCAAAAGATCACCGCACAAAACAACTCAAAAACATAACAGCAGGTTTGGCGCTGATCTTGGCGCTAATCAGATCAGCGCGGAGATTAGCGCCAAGGTAAAATTGCTCCGCGCTAAACATGGCGCTAATCACATCAGCGCGCGACGTACTACCGACACAAGGTCAGAAACCCATCAGCAGGTTTGGCGCTGATCTTGGCGCTAATCATATCAGCGCGGAGATTAGCGCCAACCTGACTGCACCATCTTCTTCAACGCGATTTTGCACGAAATTCGAACCCAAAACCCCATATTCAACAATTTGGGTCCAAAATACTCAAATTAAACCATGCCAAACCAAATCCAAACATATGCTAACAATCCAAACTCAACTAATCAACAAATGACATCCAATTGATGATCCAAAGATCATCAATTCATCATAATCCAACTAAACCCTAACTTTGAATAACACCCACAAATTGACATACACATAAACCATAAACAAGTGATTACCTTGATCACGAACACCGATAACAATGATTTCTACTTTGCTAACCTTATTGCACAATCTCCTCCTTGCAACTTCACTTAAGAACTCACCAATTTCACCAATTACTCTCCCTTTCTCTCCAAAATCGACAAATGATCAAGTGAGAAGGGTTTGGGCTTGAAAACCCACTTATATACACATACATACGACACCCTCCACTTCCTACAATAACATCCAAGCCCCCTACCTGAAATTACATAAATGACACCAAAAACTCAATAACTTAACGAATACAGTTAAAACTTAACTGAATGGGAACAGGGTGTTTCATTACATCTGAAGATTCATCTGGTGAATATGAAGTTTCATTTGATGAATATAAAGTTTCATATGATGAATATAAAGTTTCATATGATGAATATGAAGTTTAATCCGATGAATTTGAAGATTTATGTGGTGAATATAAAGTTTCACGTGATGAATATGAAGTTCCATCTGAATCTGAAGACTCATGTAGTGAATATGAAGTTTATAAAGTTTCATCTAAAGAATCTGAAGTTTCATTAAATGAGTATGAAGTTTCTAAAGTTTCAGATGGTGAATTTGAAGATTCATCTAATGAATCTGAAGTTTCATATGACTGTAAACCTTTTTTACAAAATGACGATCATGCACTTTTTAGATCAAATGCTTAGATCAGTTCTCAACTTTTTACCCTTTTTGTTCTCTCTAGATTCTCTCTCTCTCTCTCTCTCTCTCTCTCTATATATATATATATATATATATATATATAGTTGCTCACAACATGCTTATAAAAGCATCTCCAACAATCCAACAGTTTTTTGTTTTTACCGTTTTACACCCTCCAACTGCCTAGTATATCTCCAATTTTTTACTGTCCAGAAATTCTCCAATGGTAAATATGTCGTTTGATTTCCACACCAAATACGAAGAGGTGCACTCACCCTCCTTTTTTTTGTTTTATAATATAAATTTTACTTTTAGTAATTATAATATATATTAACTTATTATATATAACATACATTATATGGGTTAGGTTCACGTGAGACAAACTATTTCCGTAAGACCAGTGAGATCAACATTTTTTGATATGAAACTTCACGGCAAAACACTGTCAAGGTAAAAAAAATTCGAACATTCATAGTAAAAACACTGTAAATGTTACGTTCACGGTCTTTTTTGATGTGAAAGGTTCGATTTTTTTTTTACCTTCACAACATTTTCACTGTGAATGTTTCGTCTTTTTACCTTGTTTTGAAATTTTTACCTCGATAGTGTTTTTTAGTATGAATATTCGAACTTTATTACCTTTAAGGTGTTTTGCTGTAAAGTTTCATGCATAAAGTCTTGGTTTCACGCGGCCTCACGAAAACAACTTGGTCTTATGTGAACCTGAGTCTACATTATAATATATATATATATATATATATGTATATATTTAGTTATATGATATAGTAAATTAGTATCTAAAATTAAATATTAAATAAGATAATGAAAATTTATTTTTATTCAAATGTAATAATAACTAAAAGTTATCATTTTTTATTTTAATAAGTCTTCGTTAAATAATTTAATTAATAATTATTTATTAAAATAATTATATTTATAAAACTATAATTATTGTTATAAAAATAGTTAATAAGAAATAACATATGTTATATTAATGTGGTGTCCATAAATATAGTGTTTTTTAGAATGTGATTGGACCTGAGATATTTTTTATTGATAGATCGATCCACCAAATTTGGTATTTTGATGTTAAATTTGGAGTTGCTTTAAAATGATACCTTTTACGATCCAATAACCTTTAGGTAGCGTTTGGTACGCAGACAATATTGCACAGGACTGGACTAGACTGGACAGTACTGGACAGGACAAAAGACTAGGACAGGACTGGACGGGACGGGACTGGACTGGACAGGACAAATGTCTGTTTTGTGTTTGGTACGCCTAGGACTGGACTGGACAGAACTAGACAAATTCTTCCAAAAATTAATACAAATAAACTAAACTATATAATTTATAAAAAGATTCCGCAATTTTCATAAACATAAACACACACACACACACATAGGGGTCGTATCAAATACAAACCAAGGGATTCTTACAAACTTTAGAAACCAATCACAACCATACATGTAAATGATCAACGATGTGTTAGGAGTTATGTGCAGAGTTGACAAACCAAGTGATTACACATCCAATGTTACAAGACACTTGAGGGTCACACCTGTGAGGACCTATAAGTCGAACAAGTTAGATGAAACCCCGAAATGGAGAGTTAGGATTTATAATAGTGTATTATAAATCTATTGGGTAATTGCAGTCAGAATTACCAAAGTTGGAGGATTATTAATTAATTAGAATATTGTATATTTATTAGACAAATAAATATATAATAGTTAATTAATAAAGATTTTATATATTAGATAAATATATATAAATCATAATTATCATAGGCAAATTCTTTTCCAGTATATAAAAGGAATGAATTTGAGATAATTATAATATGGAAGCTGAATCTCATTCAAACTGTTGTATTTTTCCCATATAAATAAAAGGCCTATGGGTTAAGAAACATTAAGCTTTTTCAGTTGAGAAAATCAGTTTTCTGTCTCCCTCCTCCTCTCTCTCCAAACCGGCGCACACCCCCCCCCCCCGGGTCGAATTTTTGTTCGGGTTTCACAGTTCTGCTAGAGGAACGTTCGTTGGTCGATCACCGGTGGATCTATTCTCAAGCAACCAGGTAAATTGATCTAAACCAAACTAATAGGATTAAAACTATAACGATTAAAGATCATTAGGCTTTTATGGGTTTTTAGTTTTTTATCGCTTCCGCATAATTAGATCGGAAACAGCGTGTTTCTGATCGCGTAGGTTTTATCAGTTTGATTAACCTATGAGATATATCAAATCAGCGAGGTTTGATAGATCTGAGATAATCCTCGAGTCAGTTTGATTCAAGGATACCCACAAAAACCCAACAGTGGTATCAGAGCCATTGTTTCAAATCGTTTTAGTCTTATCTGTTTACCTGTTTGTGTGATCCGTTAAAATTATTGTTTCTTGTTTAAAAATCTGAACTTTATCAAAATTTTAGATTTTTCAATTTAATTTTTCATTCGATTGTTTATATACGAAAAACCGGATCACACCACGTTGGTCCCGGCTGCTGTTTGTAAGCCACCAGGCCACACCACCAGTATGGTGGTGGTGGCCGGACCAATTACCAAAAACCACCAAGCCGTGCCGTCAGTTGGGTGGCGGTGGACGAATCCCTAGCAACACCGAAAAACCACCAAACCGCACCGCAATGGTCACGATCGCCAGCCAAACCGCAGCTAGCGGTGGCGGCGAATGCCTAGCCAAACCACCAGATTGGTGGTGGCAAGCGGCGATCTGCGGTGGCGGCAGATGCCGGCCGTCGAACGGAAAACCACCGAGCCACAACCACCCAGATTGGTGGTGGCTGTGGCGGTCACGAACTCGGAACCGCAACCACCAGGCCGTGGCTGCGGCGGACACTCACACGCAACCGCTACCACCCGATTGGTGGTAGCGGGTTGTTCCTCAATGGTGGCCAAGGGTGGAAGCACCACGAAACACCGGCCAGGCCGCCGGCTGCCTTACGGCCATGCCGGGCGGCGGCGGCGGTTGGCCCTCGAAATCAATCGACACACACGAGAACACCGGCCACACCACAATTAGTGGTGGCGGCGTCAGGCGTCGTAATCAACCACCAGACCGCACCCCAGATCGGTGGTCGCGGTGGATGGTGGTGGCCGGATTGTCTTCGCGATCGTGGCCGAGAGCCACAGACCAATCGTCGCCCCACCAGTCCGGTGGTAAGCGAGCGACGGTTGCCAACAGGATCTGCCACCAGATCGGTGGTGACGATGACGGCTGTTGTTTTTCAATTGGTCGCCGGTCAAGGCGGCAACAGTTGTGTGATGGTGGAGCGTGGCGTCGTCGGTAACAAAAGAGACAACCAACCACCGCCGGCTGTCTCTAGGTCACGCCATGCGGTGGTGGTGTTCGTTCAGACAACCACGACAACACCCGTTTGGGTATCAACCACCGAAAGCCACCACAGTGGCGGTGGTGTTTAAAGGTCTAGGGTTTCGACAAACTAGTGATAAGTGGCTCGCACAGTTGTAGGTTGTTGCGAACAATGCTCAGTTCGAGCCGAGAGCAATGATCACCAAGTTCTCTGATAGGGTTTTTCGATGTAGAACGAGTCATAGGTCCAAGATCCAGTTGTTACCAGTTTGGTAATGGGCCGGTAAGCCCAGTTCTTTGGACCAAGTTATGGCCCAAAAAGAAGCTCGTTTGGTTTTAAGATATTTTATCCAAAATAAATTTACTTGGGATTTTTTATCCGATAAAACTTATTCAAACCAGTTTTAATTAATCTTTTAGGGAAATTAAAATTTTTCGAATAAGCCAGTATTTTAATTGGATCGTTAAAACCAGTTTAATATTTTTGGGTAAAAGGATTAAATGGTTTTTGTTTTAAGATTTATTATAAATCTCAGTTTTAAGTTAAAACCATTCTTCAGTCTAAAAATTGTCTTTAAGAATTCATAAAACAGTTTGTTTTTCGAATCAGTTATAAAACCAATTTTTGCGATAATTGAAACAATATAATTTTAACGGATCCAGGTTTATTTATCGTAATTATAATATTGCTTTTGTTATATTGCATATATATATATATATATAATTGCGTGATTGCTTGAGTTCTATATATGGTTTTCAGTATGATTATGCATATATTTGTATCTATTATAGTGTTTTGCCAACCTAGACCCTTGACATATTCACGGGGAGGCCTGCGTGCCATTTACAACCCCTTATGTAATAATGACCTTAGAATAGAAATTTGTTTTATTCTTTCGGGATGACGAGGCCAGTGGGAGCTACTTCATCACTACCGGAGTACTAACAAAAACATGGCGAGGCCAGTGGGAGCTACGCGAGTTTTGAAGCTTTTGTAGAATAAGTCATTATTTGGTCCTTAGGAAACGTTGGCAAAAACTATAATTAGGTACTATGTGATTAATTATTGTTTAATTGCATGGTTGATTAATTTTGTGATATCTTGCATGTTAATAGTTTTAGTTGTTACTTTAAAATTAGTTTATATCACAAAAGGAATATAGGTTTTATTAGTTTCGTTAAACTTTTCAAAACGATAGTTTTTGTTTTAAAACCTATAGATGATTGTTTTATATAAAGGCAGAGTTGACAAAAACAGTTAGTTTTAATCAACTAGATGTGCTATTAAAACAGTTAGTTTTAATTAGCAAGTATTTTAGAACAGTTGGTTTTAAAATTACGTGTATGTTTGAAACAGTTAATTTAAAACATAAGTAGCCTTTATAACAATCAGTTTTTCAAAAGCCTGGAAGTAAAGTTTTTCAAAACCCCGAAAATCATAGATCAGTAGTGCAACCCATCTAGGGGCACCTTCGGCGTAAAGTACATAGGCGTTGTAAGTGATCACACATTCAACGTCTGTGTTCAAACTGAAGCTGAAGGGGTTACATAACTCCGCGAATTATCTCCGGGTGGTACCGGCCAGAGTACAGTGATCAGGTCCCAAAATGGTGAGATCTGTTTTGGTACTATAAAGTTTACCGGGTGGTACCGGGCCAAAAAGCACTAAGAGGGACTAAAACATGCACAGATAGTTGCCATGGTCCCGAAAAGATCTAGGAGTCATGTCAGTTAGATATGATTGGTAAAAGTCCTTACCTACCGAAATAAATACGGGTCTGGTGGAGCAAGAACATTACGCACATCAGGACGTATGAAATAAGGATCCTAGTCCAATAAATTGATCATTTAAGGGTTTATTGATATTTTATTGGAAATTAGTCTATTTACAGTTGCTAAGACCAAAAGTTTTATTTTGTGTAGATGGCAAGCACTGTTACCAGCACTAACAATCTTTCCCTCCGATCTATCCTAGAGAAGGATAAACTGACCGGCTCTAAACTTTCTCGACTGGGAGCGCAATCTGATGATTGTGCTCAGACATGAGAGAAAGTGGTATGTGCTTGAAGAGCCACTTGGGGAGGCACCTCCGGCAAACGCTCCGGCCGCTGCCAGAAATGCCCACAAGAAGCACTCGGATGATCTCCTTGATGTCGCCTGTCTGATGTTAGCAACTATGAGCCCAGATCTACAGGCAGGGCTCATAAATACGAATGCTTACGACATGATCCGCCAGCTGAGGGACATGTTTCAGACTCAGGCTCGTACAGAACGCTACGATGCCACCAAAGCATTCAATGAGTGCAAGATGGTAAGAGGGACATCAGTAAGTGACCATGTCATGAAAATGAAACGGCACTTAGATCATCTGGAGAGGCTTGGTCATCCTGTTCCATTGCAGCTAGCAACAGACACCATACTCAATTCACTGTCAGAAGACTACAGGCCCTTCGTAGTCAATTACAACATGAATAACATGGAGAAAACAATAGCAGAATTGCACTCCATGCTTAAGACAGCTGAACTGAATATGGGGAACAAGAACAAGACAAAGGATGTCTTGATGGTGAAAGACGGAGGGGTGAAAAAGAAGAATGGGCAAGCTAGCACCAGTAAAGGAAAAGGACCAGTCCAGGCCATCCAGAGTGCACCAAGAAAGGCAAGGGCAAGGGCAAGGGCAAGAAGGTTAAGCCAAACAAAGCTAGGACCGAGAATCGCTGCTTCATATGCAATGAGATCAGTCATTGGAGGCAAAACTGCCCTAAGCGTCATGAAGCAGGTATGTAAACCTCAGAAAATTTATGATTGCTTTGTTTTGTCACTTCTTACTTGTTAGCTTACAAGTAAACTGACACCTAGAGCAAATGGTTATTGCAGGAGGTCAGAAATGAAGTGAAGTGCCCAGAAGTTGCTGAGGATCTGTAGTACAAGTTTATTTCAATTCATGTCAAGACATTTTTTTTGGGGGTTATAGTTTTAAAACAGTTATTTTTGGTGTTTATGTTTTAAACAGTTCTTGGATAATTATAATCTATAATTTGATGGTTTTTAATTTTTCAAAAGTTATTGTCTTGACATTGAAATATCTGATTGTGCTTATTTTTTGATTTTGTATGATCCTAGTTGTTGCCTGTTATAGTTACTTCAATAAATTTTATTAAATTGAAGTAATTTGTATAAAAACTATCAAAACACACGAGATTCTATAGGAATGTGTTTTGAGAATAAAACATTTATGAATAATAGTTTTGTGATCAAAAGGGAGAATTTAAGATATTAACTCAGATAGCGTTAATAAACAGCATTTATAAAACTAGAAAGATTCCAAGTTCTGGAATTAGGATTTGACCAAATCCAGTTAAGCTTTATAAAAGAAATTCTCAAGGACTAACTAATCAAGTTTGATCAAGTTTTATTCAAATGTTTTAAAAGGAGAATTTAGGATATTAACTCAGATGGCGTTAATAACAGTATTTATGAAACTAGAAGGATTCCAAGGTTTGGAATTAGGATTTGACCAAATCCAGTTAAGTTTCATAAAAAGGAAAATTCTCAAAGTTCATTACTTGAAATTAGGATTGACTAATCAAAGTTTTGACTAAGTCAATAGTAAATTTTGAGTAATAGTTAGTTTTTTATGCAAGTAAGTGGGAGCCCAATTTATTCTCTATCTAGTCTGAGATAAAAGAATAAAAGATATAATTATTGATATATCTAGGAATTCATAAATCCAGGTAGGATAAGAATTCATAAGATATAATTTACCTTTTAGTTAAAAGGATAAAAGTTTCAAGACCCATGAAACAAAGGTCGTAACTGACTTAAAAATCAATAATTAAAAGTGTTGGATTAAAATATAGGATTCCAGTAGATTTGCCAGTATTGCAAATGGAATCAGATTTCAGGTAGAAATCATTCATCTACACAGCAACTAAGGAAAGTTGCAGTTTTACATATTCAGGAACTGGAAGTTAGTCCAGGTCTCCAAGTTCATGGAATATGATAAAAGTCTAGTTATTGTTCTTATAAGGTGTTTGCAGAACAATAATTAGCAGATACAAGTAGATCGTATGAACAGACTTGTATTTTTGGTTATCACTTTGATTAAAATGGTAAACTTTAATCAAAGGGTTTAAACTAAAGATGGGTGATACTTTATTTTAGACCAGTATCTAACAAACGTTAAATAGACATTATGAAAGTTGTTAAAGAAAAGACATTCAATCTTGTTATTATTACAGCGTGTAATATGGACTATACAAGATTGATTTCTTTATCACCTTCACATTTTTTGCATGTTTTAATATATCCAGGAATGAAATCAGTCTCCGTTTGTCATTCAAAATCTGTCCGTGACAACTTATCATTGTGGGAGCATGATAAGGTGTTAAAGTCATTGTGAACTTTTAGGTAGTTATGATCAGTTGCTGAATAACAGCTACAAGTGTTGTAGACTAAAAGTTGCACAGATATTTGATAGAGTAGCAAATATCGGACGTGATCCGCGGTTGAGATTACTTCTTGGAAACAGTCATAAGTAAATCTCACAGTGGTTGTCCCTATCACCTGAGGTATCTGATTTGATATCATGAGGACTACTGAATTCTTAGTGCACTCAACCGCTACGCCGTAACAGGGTGGCTATAAAGGGTGTAACTAGATTCAGCGGAAGCCGTGGTGTTAAAGGCAGATATGCAAGATGGGATTTGCACCTCTTCTCAGAAGAGAGATATTTCTGGGCCCATCTTGACTGACTAAGTATACTGATGAAGTGCATGGCCATGCCCAAACGGACTGATTAGTTCTTTGTCGTTTACCTATCAGTGAAAGTCAGATAATCAAGAGAACAGAATCTTGAGTATTTAGAGTTGACACTTTCCAAGCTCATACTCACAGATGAAATATCGCGATGCAAAGGGAAAAGCCAAGATATACCCAATCAATGAACAGTAGTTTCATAAATACCAAGTTCCTCACGGAATGTTTATATCACCAGTCTGGGTATAAGAGTTCTTGTAACCTGGTCAGCCTAAGTGCCTGTCTAGGGGCCTCCTTAGGTCAGTGAAATCAAAGGTGGTATTGCCAACTTGCACAAGTGGGAGTCTGTTAGGAGTTATGTGCAGAGTTGACAAACCAAGTGATTACACATCCAATGTTACAAGACACTTGAGGGTCACACCTGTGAGGACCTATAAGTCGAACAAGTTAGATGAAACCCCGAAATGGAGAGTTAGGATTTATAATAGTGTATTATAAATCTATTGGGTAATTGCAGTCAGAATTACCAAAGTTGGAGGATTATTAATTAATTAGAATATTGTATATTTATTAGACAAATAAATATATAATAGTTAATTAATAAAGATTTTATATATTAGATAAATATATATAAATCATAATTATCATAGGCAAATTCTTTTCCAGTTTATAAAAGGAATGAATTTGAGATAATTATAATATGGAAGCTGAATCTCATTCAAACTGTTGTATTTTTCCCATATAAATAAAAGGCCTATGGGTTAAGAAACATTAAGCTTTTTCAGTTGAGAAAATCAGTTTTCTGTCTCCCTCCTCCTCTCTCTCCAAACCGGCGCACACCCCCCCCCCCCCCCCCGGGTCGAATTTTTGTTCGGGTTTCACAGTTCTGCTAGAGGAACGTTCGTTGGTCGATCACCGGTGGATCTATTCTTAAGCAACCAGGTAAATTGATCTAAACCAAACTAATAGGATTAAAACTATAACGATTAAAGATCATTAGGCTTTTATGGGTTTTTAGTTTTTTATCGCTTCCGCATAATTAGATCGGAAACAGCGTGTTTCTGATCGCGTAGGTTTTATCAGTTTGATTAACCTATGAGATATATCAAATCAGCGAGGTTTGATAGATCTGAGATAATCCTCGAGTCAGTTTGATTCAAGGATACCCACAAAAACCCAACACGATGTGGATTAATTCAGTTCCTAAATTATCACTCAATCACATTTCAGAATCACCTAAAAATTAGGAGAACCAAATCAATGTTTAAGATTAGGTTTGTACGATTTGTTAGAATCCCTTGGTTTGTATTTGGTATTTCCCCTATATATATTTATACACATATATGATTTTTATTAAACGACTATTGATGGTTGTGGTAGAGGTGGAGGTGGAGGTGGTGGCCAACGGTGGTGGTCGGTGGTTGTGGAGAACGTGAAGATGGTGGATAGTGGTAGTGGCGACAAATGGTGGTGGTGGTGGTTACGGTGGTGATGGACAATAGTAGAGGTGGTAGACAATGGTGGTAAGTAATCGTTGACAGCTGTAGAGGTGGTAGAGGAGGTTGTTGTAGTGGAAGAGAAGGTGGAGGTGGCCGATGGTGGCTACCGGTGGCGGCGACGGCCATGACTAGTGGTGGTAAACACAAAAAACAAATATCATATTGAAGTTATATGTCAAACGAGTGTTAGTTAGTAATATATTAGTTTCTGTCTCATTTCTGTCCCATGTTGTTCCACCTATTTTGGTGGAACAAAAAACAGACATTTTTGTTCCATGTTGTCCCACCTTGTCCCAGTTTCTGTCCTGTCCCATGTTGCACCAAACATGGGACAGTGAATTCTTGTTCTGTCCCATGCTGCGCCAAACGTGGGACAGTGAGTTTTGTCCCGTCCTATCATGTCCTGTCCCACGTACCAAACGCAGCCTTAAATACTATACAACGAAGGAATAAAACAATGGGCCATACTACCAATGCTATAGAGTGGATGTGCCTTTGTATGCATGTCATGTTATTTCTTGTGAAATTTTTATTAATACTTAATAAATAATTATTAGAGTAAAGTTCAATTTTTGTCCCTGAACTATCTGGATTTTAACATTTTTCGTCCCCAAACTAAAGAAAGGCGCAATCGACCTTGAAGTATGCAGTTTCGTTTTGGGTTTGGTCCCTCTCACTAACACCGGTTAAGTTTTTCCATTAAACCCATTTAAATGAAGGGTAATATGGTCATTTTATTGGTTTTCTTTATTTTCTTGTTTCCATAAAATTCATCAAACTACAAGGACCTATTTTGTAATTATATATATATACACATTAATACATATACAATAAACACACATAGAACGCACACAAACACACACGTGCTCCGGCAAGATGACGTGCTCCAGTCACCGTCTCCAGCGAGATGACGTGCTCCGGTCACCGTCTCCGGCGAGATGAGGTCTCTCGGTCACCCTCTCCAGCTCATCCTCTCCCCCTCACCGTTGTTCCGTCACCACCACTCCGAACCACCATCATCGCCACCCCATTGAACTACGGTAACCACCAACTCCGGTCCCATTTTTCCGGCGATTGCCACCCGACTGAACCACCGTAACACCTCTTCCCTTCTCATCGGCGCCAAACCCCTCCGGCGAACCTGCAATTTCAGTTCGTCCAAACCAAAAACGGCGTTGAGCGGCTCTCAAGGCTGTTGAGAAACGCCACCACCACCATCTGCAGCGGCTGAGATGACCGGTGCCACCACCGAGACTGGCGACGAAACAACAACAGCAGCCGCCAGCACCACGGCGTGCGGCGGTGGCCGATTTTCCGGCGAGAAAAACTCCACGGTGGCAACCGTGTTTATTTGCCAAATCGAATCCATGGAAGTGTTGTACACAACAAGGCAATCAGCCCCATGCCCTTAGGTCGATCCAATTCCGACAGCGGTGGTCGGAATTGAGTCCGACGACTTTAAGGGTTTTTGACCCCCTTTTTTCCTTCCTCGATTACGCGTATTTGGTGGATCAGAAGGACGATCCGACTTCATAATCGTGTAGAGGGATGAAAACCCACCCCCTACCAGATTTGACGACGATCAAACGGCGGAGTTGGCCGGATTTCGGCCGGAAATCCCTGGGAACCGGTGGGTAACAAAAATCGCAAAAAAGAGAGAAAAGTGGGTGCAGGCGAAGGATTTGTTTCTTTATATATATATATATATATATATATATATAAGTTATAGTAAATTACATAACAAGTCCCTGAGTTAGACGAGTTTTTTTTGTAAAACCACACAAATAAAGAAAACAGGTTAAATGACCATATTACCCCTCATTATTTAGGCTTAACGGAAAAACTTAATGGGTGTTAGTGAGAGGGACCAAAACCAAAACGAAACTGCATACTTCAAGGTCGATTGCGCCTTTCCTTAGTTTAGGGACGAAAAATGTTAAAATCCAGATAGTTCAGGGACGAAAATTGAACTTTACTCTAATTATTACATTCACAATAAAATATGTGAATGTTTGATTAGTATTCAAACTTCATGTTTATTACCTTCACAAGAAATAACTAAATATTCCTTGTGCATGTCATGCTATTTTTAGGGTAATTGATTTGTATACCCATAACGCACATACACTTTGCACAATATACCCATACCATAACGGCGATATAACGGCAACATAACGGCGACATAACGGCGACATAACGGCGATATAACGCACCAAAACGCCGTTATAACGCACCAAAACGCCGTTATAACGGCGTTTTGGTGCGTTATATCGCCGTTATAACGGCGTTTTGGTGCGTTATAACGGCGTTTTGGTATAACGGCCCTTATAACGCACATTTGGGGGTATGGGTTGCAAAGTGGGGGTGGGGCTATGGGTATAACGGTAAAGCTCCCCTATTTTTATCAAGTTTTGTTTCATATTTAGTAAATATTTGTCACATCCAAAATAAATTAGATGAATGTGTAGCTTTGATCCTGAATAAGGTATAGATGACTTAATTGTTTTAGGACCCAATATTCAGAAAAAGTTTCCCAATTTGCACAAACCCCAACCTGCAAGTTTTGACTGCAAAAAAGTAAGAATAAACTCTTGTGGTGATTCAAGAAATAACCAAATATTCGCATGAAATAATTGAACCTATGAAGGTGGAATGAATATTTGTAACAGATAATGATTTTGAAAACGACTATAAAAGATGTCAAGTTAAAAAGAATTCATAATATACCTTTATACATAATTTATTTGACTCTCTAATTTTTATTGTATTATGTATATTCTAGTTTAAAAGAGCTTGGGAACTTAGTGGTTAACTTTTAAAAATAAAATATATTTGATTAAGAAATATCCATGTTACCACATTTTACCAATTGCTTTTAGACATCGTATAGGTTTAGACGAAAACCAACCTTAAATAAAAACCAAAGAATATCTTGATAGCACTTTATCTAGATTTTATGTGTTTATACATATAAGTAATTCATAACATAATACATGCATAAAAATCAAAAGAACAATTTAATTTACATATAAGTACAAATGCATAATATTCGGATGAAGTTACACCATGATGTTTCTCAATTTTTTGTTTTTAAGGATTTTCCAGAACCTCCATCTATGACCCTACCCATATGATCATTTAAATATGAAACTAACCTGGTCAACTTCTTCTTCGACCGTATCAATTTATCGAAATCGATATAATGTCAGAAATCATTTTTTACACTTCTCAACAAATTGGTTTGTCTCAGGGTATCAAGTCCACTTAAGGTTGAGTTTTTATGAAAATAAGAGTTATGAGTTATTGATCATCAAGGTAATAACAAAACCTTTAAGCATTTATATATTTTTAACTACTTTTATTTAGTTGTTAACAATGAAGATAAATATAAACATGAAGGTAAAAGAATTTAGTTGAAGTTACCAAAGGTAGTTGAAGGAGAACAAAATTAAATTAAAAAGTAAATTCATCAAAAAATTCAAGAACGTTTTCAATATAATTGTTATTTTTTCACAACCTCTTTTACATATATAGAGAGATGAAAGTTTAAATGAAAACTTATTTTTCATTGTGAACGTAAAGACTATTAAAATTGCGCCACGTGGCAATATTCATTATGAATATCATGCATTATTCTAGGTTTAGCAATGTTTAGGTAAATATGTATACTAATTAATTCTTTACGTTTTCAAAAGAAGGTGAAAGAAAAATCTAAAAGACTAAAATGCCTCTAATTGAACATCATTTTTTAACCAAAGTTAACCCAATGGACCAAAACAAATCAAAGTGGTAACTACAATAACCAAAAATATAATAATTTCATACCAGGGGAAGAAAGTTGATAGTTAGTGGCAATCATAGGAACCAAAAATCTTTATGATCAAATTGCAAACTGTAGTGACCCTTTGACCTTTATGTACTATAGAAATTTCCAGATGGCATTCATAGTTTTGTATAAACTACAAGGACCAAAATTGTAGTTTAGAATAGTTAGTGTAATAAAAGCATATGAAGAAAATAAAACTAAAAAAAGTAGAAACATAAAAAGTAATGAATTATTAGGCTAGTCGCACCGCAAGGAGGGTTCTCAGCGGGTAAAGCCAACGGCTTGGGAGGGTTCTCAGCGGCTTGGGTGCATGGGGAAGGAAGCCAGCGGGTTCATGACCTTGGCGGCTTGTAGAACCCGAACAAAGCTGTGTTTGTATTTTTTTTTTTACTTTTTTTTTTTCAATTTTTACTCCTATAAATACTCATTTAACCCAACTTCTTTTTTCACACAAACAACCTTCAATTCTTCAACTCTTTTTTCACACAAACAACCTCCAATTCTTCAACTCTTTTTTCACACAAACAACCTCCAATTCTTCAAACCTCCCACTCTTCAGACGATGAATCCAAACGATTGAAGAATTATTAATCTTATTATTAATTAATTAATTACATGTTTTTATTTAATTAATGTAATTTTTATTAAATGAAATAAATAAAATAAATTGAAAAGTGAATGGGTTTGGAGGGTTGGGTGTGTGTTGTAGAGGGTTATGGGAGGGTAAAGAGAGGGTTGACCAAAACTGATGTGGAAGCTGATGTGGAAGCTGATGTGGCATTTAAAAAGTGAGTGGGTTGAGAGGGTTGGAGAGTATGGGTGTGTGTAGCCTTAAAGAAACACAATAAGTATTGTTTGTTGGTAGAAAAAAAAAACCCTATGATTTGGAATTAAAAAAACAAAAAATAATATATATATCTGTGAATCTAAATGAAAATGATTATTATTATGGTTGTTTAATAGACAAATTGGCGGGCAGGGGCGCGTGAGATGGTGTGGGGTTTGATCAAGTTAACGACCGTCACCAAGTTCCTAACACGGTATGGCCCCATCTTGACACGCGTACCTCCACCCATTTTTAGCTGCTGTTAAAAGTCACATCTTTTCATACCCATCATACATCATAAATTTTTTAAATTAAAAACCGGAAATCAAGCTGTGCATTTTTCGTTTTTATTTTTTCCTAAATATCATTCGACCTGCAAGAGCATCTCACAAGCTTTCTTAAATTTTGTTTAAAATAAAAAATTAAAAGTCAAAATCTCTAAAATTTAGGCAATTCTTTATGATATCTATGGTATCCTTCATACAGGGTGCCGCATCAGCTTTACCAGTACCCTACCAATTCCATACCTTTCATCCATTATCGTACCCCTCATACCATCTCTAACTAATTGATTAAAAAAAAGAAAAAAAAAAGATAGAGAGTTGGAGACCGGCACCTGGGTACCGTCTCCTTCACATACCGATCTCTACAGGTGATTAGCGATGGTGTTGCCGTCGGTAAGCTAGGGATACCGGTCTCCTACCGATACCCATAGCGGATGGCCTTATAAGCAAATTAAGATTTTGAGCTTTAAGAGTTTTTTTCTAAAAAATTGAGATTTTAAATAAATTTGGGCTTTAAGAGTTTTTTCAAAACTTTTTATAAA
This sequence comes from Centaurea solstitialis, assembly GCA_030169165.1. NCBI lineage: Eukaryota > Viridiplantae > Streptophyta > Magnoliopsida > Asterales > Asteraceae > Centaurea > Centaurea solstitialis. The sequence goes on from CM058043.1 coordinate 66,236,287, forward strand.
ATGAAGAAATTAAAATTAAGAGTGTAATTTTCTCTAAATTTAGAGATATCCACAAATATGATTAGCAAGAGAGAGAAATTTATTTTCACCAATAAAATAATTTCAAATGAAATGATTACGCGAGAGAAATATTATTTAATTAAATATAGGTAATACTTTAATAAAATTTTATTTAATAAAATATTCGGTTAAGGTGGACGTGATCATGGAGGATTGACGCGATTCATGGGAGGGTGGAGATTATCAAAGGAGGGGACCCGGTCAAAGCCGTCTTTATTGACCGGGTAAGTGGCTGAGATTCGTCCTCATGTTCACAACAAAAATTGAGTTCACATTTGAACTTTTCTATTATATATATATATATATATATAAGAGAAGAGAGAGAGAGAGAGAGAGAGAGAGAGGAAAGTTCAAATGTGAACCAATTTTTGGTTGTGAACGTGAGGACTGTTAGGATTATGTGCGAGACAGTAACAGAGATTACCGTGTCTAATGTTATAAGACACTAGTAGGTCACACCGCTGCACACCCAATTAGAGACAAATTGGTTTGATGGAATAATTAATTAGTGTAAAATTAATTATTTGAGAGAAATAAATAATAAAAGTTATTTATAGTTGATAAAATATCAGTTTGTATATTTTATCAGGTAAAATTAATTAATAGTGAATTAATTAATTAGAGGATTAATTAATTAATAGTAAGATTAATTAATTAAAAGGGTTTAGTTTGTGGATCTAATTAAAATAGCCTAATGGGCATTAATTAGACGGGCTTTTTCTAACAAATGGATATTACCATATTTAAACATATAAATATGGTAAAACCCTAACTAGTTTATTCATTCATCAAGTTTAAGCCTAGAGAAAAACCCTAAAATTCCTCCCCCCTCTCTCTATAACCGTCGACCAGAAGAAGGAAACCGGAGTTGGTCTAGCAGCCTGTCTCACGTGGTGTCAGTAGCGGTGTATCCCCTATTAGCGATTCGGAGTTTTTCGTTTAAAAGGTAAACACACCAAACACCCTTGTATTGTATATGTTATGTTTGGGATTGGATCCTCGTTTGGGAATCCGGGGTTTTTTATTTCGCTGTGCATGTTTTGTAGCCTGTGATTCCCAACAGTGGTATCAGAGCCACTTCCCAAACCTGCAGATCAGGTTCACTTGATTAATAGGTTTGTTAAAAATTTGATTTTATGGTTTACGTCTGTTAAAAATTGAATTTTTGGAAAAACCTAATACGTATCGGGAACCACCGCCGGCGAAACCACAGACTGTGGTGGCCGGCGGCTGTCCACCGGAAAACAACCACCACGCCGCACCACAGCTAGTGGTTGCGGCAGTGGCCGACTGGAAACACCGCACCACCGATTGTGGTGGTGGTGGTGATCGGTCTTCGATATGGTGGTGATCGCAACAGGAATCGATAGCAATCGACGGTGGCGGTGGTGGTTTCGAGCCACTGCTGTCGCCGGCCAGATTAAAACAACCGCCACACCACCGTCTGTGGTGGTGGCGGCGATGATTACTGCTGCTGGTGACCGCAATCGACGGCGGTGGTGGCCGATTGCTGCCATCGCCGATCGAATTCGTGGTGGCGATGGCTTTTCTATTCGATTGCAACCGCCGGAGGCGGGGTGG
>CM058043.1:66238027-66375527 GCA_030169165.1 Centaurea solstitialis
AATCTACAAGACAATAGCAATGAAATCTATCATATAAGTAAACGATCCAAAGACATTGAGGATCAGACTTACCTCTGGCATTGTCGTTTGGGCCACATAAACAAGAAACGCGTTGAACTACTCCTAAAAGGAGGTTTTCTTGGCAATTTCGATTATAAACCTTTTGATAATTGCGAGTCTTGTTTATCTGGCAAAATGACAAAGCAACCTTTCAACAAAGAAAATGAAATGGCTACTGACTTGTTAGAAATAATTCACACAGATGTGTGTGGACCATTTAGTCATGTGGCAAGAGGAGGATACCGGTACTTCATTACCTTTACTGACGATTTCAGTAGGTATGGTTATGTCTATCTTATGAGACATAAATCTGAAAGCTTTGAAAGATTCAGAGAATTTCAGAATGAAGTACAGAATCAACTTGGCAGAAAGATCAAGTTTTTACGGTCGGATCGCGGAGGCGAATATCTTAGTGACGAGTTTGACAATCATCTAATGGAGTGTGGGATTGTATCCCAACTCACACCTCCGTATACACCTCAGATGAATGGTGTATCAGAAAGGAGAAATCGTACTTTTCTTGATATGGTACGAACGATGATGTGTCACTCTACGCTGCCAATGTCATTTTGGGGGCATGCGCTCGAAACAGCAGCACACATACTGAACAGAGCGCCAACAAAGTCGGTAGAAAAGACTCCATATGAATTATGGAAGGGTAAGAAACCCAATATATCTTTTCTAAGAATTTGGGGTTGTGAGGTTTACGTCAAACGACCCACCTCAGAAAAACTCAAGCCCAAATCCGACAAGTGTTTCTTTGTAGGATATCCCAGAACCACCGTGGGATATTATTTCTACAACCCTGAAGAGAACAAAGTCTTTGTTGCTCGAAATGGAAAATTTCTGGAAGAAAAATTTCTCAGTTCTGGGAACACCAGAAAGGATGTAGATCTACAGGTAGTAGACGAAGAAAACACTACACCAATTGTTGAGCCAGAAATTCAACATGAGAATGTTGAACCTCAATCAGAACCGATTGAGGAAGTGCAAACACAGGACCTTCGCAGATCCAGTAGGGTAAGACAAGAACCAGATAGGTATCTTGGGTTTCTAGTCTCTCAGGATAGTGGAGACTTGAATGAACCAGCATCCTATGGAGAAGCTGTGTCAGGCAATGAGTCTGAACAATGGCAGGAAGCCATGAAGGCTGAGATGCAATCCATGTACGACAACCAAGTTTGGGAGTTGACCGATTTGCCACAACACTGTAGAGCTGTTGGACGCAAATGGGTTTTTAAGAAGAAAACCGACATGGATGGGAATGTACACACTTTTCAAGGCCAGACTGGTCGCAAAAGGATTCACGCAAACTCATGGTATCGACTATGATGAAACCTTTTCACCAGTGGCCATGTTAAAATCAATTAGGATTCTTATGGCCATTTCAGCGTATTTTAACTACGAGATTTGGCAAATGGACGTCAAGACAGCCTTTCTGAATGGAAAGTTAACAGAAGACGTCTATATGGAACAACCAGAGGGGTTTGAAGATCCTAAGAATCCTAATAAGGTGTGTAAACTGCTAAAATCCATTTATGGATTAAAGCAAGCATCTCGAAGCTGGAACTTACACTTTGATGAGCGAATCAAAGAATTTGGTTTTACCAAAAGTGAGTTCGAGCCGTGTGTCTACACTAAGTTCAGTGGGAGCACAGTAACCTTCTTGGTCTTGTACGTAGATGATATTCTACTCATAGGAAACGATGTTCCAACTTTACAGAGCGTAAAGAGTTGGTTGAGCAAATGTTTCCAGATGAAAGACCTTGGAGAAGCCGCTTATATACTTGGCATAAAGATCTACAGAAATAGATCTAAGCGGCTTATCGGACTAAGCCAAAGTACGTACGTTGATAAAATTCTGAAGAAACTCAGGATGGATGAATCCAAGAAAGGATTTATCCCAATGCAACATGGCATAGTGTTAAGTAAAGCACAATGTCCTGTTTCTAGTCAAGATCAGGACAAGATGAAATCGGTTCCATATGCTTCGGCAATTGGATCGATTATGTATGCCATGTTATGTACCAGGCCCGATGTTGCTTACTCAGTAAGTGTTACGAGCAGATATCAGCAGAATCCAGGAGAGCCTCACTGGGTGGCTGTCAAGAACATTCTCAAGTACCTGAGAAGAACGAAAGACATGTTCTTGGTCTTTGGAGGATCTGAGGATGAAATCAGTGTCAAAGGATATTCTGACGCCAGTTTCCAGACCGACAGAGATGATTTTAGATCACAGTCGGGGTACGTCTTTACCCTAAACGGAGGCGCGATCTCGTGGAAGAGCTCAAAGCAGGACACGATTGCAGATTCAACTACAGAAGCAGAGTACATTGCAGCATCTGATGCGGCAAAGGAAGCTGTCTGGCTAAGGAATTTTCTATCGGATCTCAGAGTCGTTGCCAGTATCTCTAGACCGATTGATATATTCTATGATAACTCGGGAGCCGTGGCGCAAGCAAAGGAACCTAGAGAGCATCACAAGTCAAGACACGTGCTCAGAAAATATCACCTTATCCGAGAGATCATTGGAAGAGGCGATGTTAGAATATGCAAAATTCCAACAGAAGACAATGTCGCAGATCCGCTGACAAAGCCACTAGCAAGGGTAAAGCATGAGGCACATGCAAATTCCATTGGGATGCAGTACCTGGAAGCCAGTAGCTAGTTTTTAGTTTATTAATTATTACTGTAGTTTAATTTTGAACAATACAATCATGTAAATTTTACAGTGTGATAAAATGAATGGAGGTTTTATTTCATGATTGTTCTAAATTAACTATTTTTCGCATATTTAACGTATCCATGATTTTTACGAAGTTTTGTAAGAAATCAAAATTTCTGTAGCCACTTATTGAAATGGGAATTTCAATAGGGAATTTAACGCTATTATGAATACTTGATGATTTATTCGAAGTAAAGAATAAAAGCACAAGTGATGTGACCAAGTATTTATAGATACTCATCAGAGTGTTTGGGTATTGGAAGTGACCAGTAATCAAGTCTGCTTCATGGAGCCTCAGTCATAAGCATTGACTTGATAGGTTGTCCTTAGACCTGAGATACTTGGTTTGAGAACATGAGGACTACTGTACTCTTAGCACGTCCTAACGCTGCACTGTAATAGGGCGGCCATACGGGACGTGACTAGATGCAGCGGAAGCCATGGATCCAAATGCAAGTAGTCAAGAAGGGATTTGCACCTCTTTCAAAAGAGAGATATTTCCGGGCCGCTTGACGATTAAGATTGGCAGAAAACGCGTGGCCACACTCGGATAGAATAACAGGTGTTATTTAGTAATATCCGTTACTGCAGGCAGTCAAAATCAGAGTCAAGAAATACTTGATTTTAAGAAATGAATCCTCCACTCCATGTCTTAAAATCACTTTAGAAATATCGTGTGCAAAAGGAATGAACCGGTGTACAAATTCAACCAAGAATTGTATCTCTGGATGTAAGAGATCTTATAACCTGGTTAACCTAAGTGTCTGGCTAGGGACCTTCTTAGGCTAATGGTAACAGTACAGTTACGTGTCTAGCACAAGTGGGAGTCTGTTAGGATTATGTGCGAGACAGTAACAGAGATTACCGTGTCCAATGTTATAAGACACTAGTAGGTCACACCGCTGCACACCCAATTAGAGACAAATTGGTTTGATGGAATAATTAATTAGTGTAAAATTGATTATTTAAGAGAAATAAATAATAAAAGTTATTTATAGTTGATAAAATATCAGTTTGTATATTCTATCAGGTAAAATTAATTAATAGTGAATTAATTAATTAGAGGATTAATTAATTAATAGTAAGAACAAAGCCGTGAGCCGGTGGGGCAAAGCGGACAATATTGTTGTTGAGGTAGGCAGGATGTTACAGATGGTATCAGAGCCACTCCTGTGCCATTCGGGATATGGGGCAAACCTCATCGAGGACGATGAGTCCGAAGAGGGGGTGTTTGTAACACCTTAGGCGTATCCCATATCGACCGTGGACAGGAGTGATGCTGGATGTTATAAGTAATATCTTGGCATTCCTAACAACAACGCGTTTTGGGGCCACACGGCTGCAGGTTCTTGGAACGCTGCAGTTAAGCGTGCTAGGGTGGGAGTAGTCCCAGGATGGGTGACCTCCTGGGAAGTTTCTCACCAGGTCGCCAAAAACAAAGCCGTGAGCCGGTGGGGCAAAGCGGACAATATTGTTGTTGAGGTAGGCGGGATGTTACAGATGGTATCAAGCCCCACCGGCTCACGGCTTTGTTTTTGGCGACCTGGTGAGGACTTCCTTCATCAAGTTTAAGCCTAGAGAAAAACCCTGAAATTCCTCCCCCTCTCTCTATAACCGTCGACCAGAAGAAGGAAACCGGAGGTGGTCTAGCAGCCTGTCTCACGTGGTGTCAGTAGCGGTGTATCCCCTATTAGCGATTCGTAGTTTTTCGTTTAAAAGGTAAACACACCAAACACCCTTGTATTGTATCTGTTATGTTTGGGATTGGATCCTCGTTTGGGAATCCCGGGTTTTTTATTTCGCTGTGCATGTTCTGTAGCCTGTGATTCCCAACAAGGACAACCTAGAGCGCGACACATGACGACTTTGAGTGTGGTTCCCTCCTTTAATTCAATGCCCTCCCATGAATCACGCCTAGTCATCCGCCACATGTCGCGCTCTCGGTTGTCCTCACGTTCACAACCAAAAAGTGGTTTACATTTGAACCCACCCATATATATATATATATATATATATATAGGGAGGTTCTTACAAGAACAATCCAATTTGCTGCGATGGAAAAAGCGTGTGTAGGCCACGCTCCGACAAGGCAAGTGGGTGAGCCGCGAGTGGGCGTCTATGCACAAAATCACTTGTGATTTTGTTGGTTTCTTTATTCTTGCAAATTGGTTTTGTTCTTATTTGAACCTAATTATATATATATATATATATATCATTTTGCATTGATAAAATCAACTTCATCTAACATGTCTACAAACCAAACAGAATATGAAATTGGATTCCAAATTTTTTATTGCATTCTACACAACAATAATGATTTGGATCTAATTCCTCCAAATTCCAATTTCTACAAATTTTCCAATTTCTTTAAATTCCATTTCCAGATCCAATTTCTTCATAAACATTTCTATAAACCAAACACCACCTTATAATTTATTGCTAAGCATCTATCTTCTAAATTTAAACACTTGGATTTAATAAACCAACATATATAATTATAATATGATAAGCTTTGAACCCTACAACCCCTACTAATACCATCAATTATTTCAATCAATTTTAGATTTTTTGGTAACAAAATTACATTAATTTTCATTCTGATTTTATAACCAAAATTTACATTCTGTTTTAATTTTCTTGGTCAAAGTAAGATGAAGATTTGGTCCTGGAATACGTGGTCAAGGTCAATGTCAAAAGATAGGCGGTTTAGGTTTGTTGAACTCTTCTCTTTTGCCCTTCACATTCTAGATCCCAACGTTTTGCCGTTGGAATCTTAAAATAACAATTTCATATTTCCATACCAAGTAGTAACCTTACTGGAGGGTAAATTAGTAATTTTCTTTTGCATAAAAATTGATTTATCAAAACATTGTTTTTATTTTTGTTTGACGACACCACGGAACAAAATCTAATATTTCAGAAAGAAAATATTTTTAAGTTTGATATAGAAAAAATAAATTAATATTTAATTATATTGAAATACATAATTGAATTTGGTAGTATAATAATATATGATGTTGACTATTCATGTAGCGGTTAGGTTTGTTGAGGAGACGGTGCGTGTGTAAAAAGGAAAATATCACATCCACGTTTTCACATTTAATTAATAAAGATTAATAACCCTGCAAAATTTAATCAATAATTCATTAAATGTACTGGTCGTTCCAAAATTTCTTTTAATTAATACCAAACTAGTTAATGACCCGTATAATATACGGGCACTTTAAATATGTTATTTTAATTTTAAATAAAAAATAGACCTTTGCATTACAACTAACACTACCAATTAATTAGTTATGTAAATTATATGTTCCACGACAATTGTTATAACAATTACTTACTGCAATAGATATTTTAGTTATATAATAACTGCTAAAATTTCAAAAATTGAATTTTTTTTATTTTGTCAAAAGATTCAAATGTCGTAAACGATTTTAAAACTGGAAGGATTTAAAAATAAAATATGTAGTTTTTTTATTTGTAGGATTTTAAATAAATTAGAGTATAATTATTTAAAAATAATCTATAAAAATAGTTAGATTAAAAGATGGAATCTTTAAATTTCAAGAATATTAACAATTGAGTTTTTAATAAAATAAAATTTCATAACTTATAAATAATCTATAAAAATAGTTAGGTTAAAAATTTGAAATCTTTAAATTTCAAGAATATCAAGAATATAATTGTAATAAAATCAAATTTTTTTTAATTATATCTATTTTTAAAACTGGAGGGATTCAGAAATAAAATATATAGTTTTTTTTTAATATATTTGTAGGACTTTAAATATAATAAAATTTTATTATTTATAAATAATCTATAAAAATAGTTAGATTAAAAAGATGAAATATTTAAACTTCAAGAATATCAATAATAGAATTGTAATAAAATCTAAAGAAATTAATTTATATCTAATTTTAATAATATAGTTAAATTAAAATATATATATATATATATATCAATATTAAATTTATTTTGAAGGTATTGTCGAGACGATTATAATGATATAATTTATTAAAAACAAAAACAAAAAATTTTAATACATTTTAATTAATTTATATTATTATCTTAATATGATAAGGATGTAAAATGAAGAATGAGAAACTAAGGAATAAAAAGTAATTTAATCAAATAATTCTAAGGATACAAACGGTAAATTATAAAGATAATTATGGTATTTAAAAAATAAAAATAATTGATGACATCATCATTTTGATGATTCTTCTTTAATTGACCAATGAAATGGCCCAATTTCATAATGATGACATCAAAAACCTTCTTTTAATATATATATATATATATATAGATATGCAAAATACGTATCATAAATTCATAATAGATTCTATAAATTATTAAATTTTATGTATAAAATTCGAGATCAATTAATCAAAAAGCTAAATAAGATTTGATCGATAGTGAATCTTCAAACTCATAATATTCGAGCTTATTTCGAACATTTTGATTTGAAGATTATAATTTTTGAAATATTTGTTAAAATTTTTTGACAATTAAAAGTTGGACTATCTTCACCATAATGTATCTAACTTTACCCAAATTCCTATTGTATGTATCAAACTAAAAAAAGTGCTATTGTGTGTACTGAACTTTTCAATTTGGTTTATTGTATGTACAAGTTTATCTACTAAACAGGTTATCGGTCACCCCTTGCCATGTCATTGCCATGTGGGTTCCATGTAGATGCCACATGGGATTGATTCATCCCAGTCATCTTCTTCTCCGGCGACTCCCTTCTCCGGCCACCACCCTTCTCCGGCGACTCCCTTCTCCGGCCACCACCACCACCACAACCACCACCACCAATACCAAACCCACCACCACCACAACCACCACCACCATCACCAAACCCACCATTAACACCGCCACCATCACCATCACCAAACCCACCACCAACACCGCCACCACCACCAACACCGCTACAGCCACCATCTTTCACCACCACAGCCACCACCACCATCACCAAACCCACCACCAACACCGCCACCACCACAACCACCACTCTAAATCAGACAATGAAGGTGGTGTAGAGGTGGTGGTCGCCGGAGAACATACTAGAGAAGATGGAAGATGGTGGTTGCCGAAGAACAAGAAGGTCAAAGCCGGTGGTCGCCGGAGAACGCGCCGGAAAAGATGGTGGTCGTCGGAGAACACGTCGAAGAAGATGATGGTGGCCGAAGAACTCCCCAGAGAAGATATTGGTTGCCGGAGGAACTTGTCGGAGAAGATGGTGGTCGCCGGAGAACTCGCCGGAGAAGATGATGGTCGCCGGAGAATATGGTGGCAGTGTTGGTGGTGGTGGCTGTCGTGGTGGTGGCCGGAGAAGGGAGTCGCCGGAGAAGGGAGTGCGCGCCGGAGAAGGGAGTCGCCGGAGAAGGAGTCGCCGGAGAAGGACTGATCGCCGGAAGAGTTGCCGAAGTTTTACCTATACACCTCAGCATTAGCAGTTGTAGTAAACCATAACACACAATAAACATTTTTTAAACTTTAATACATGCAATAACACTTTTTTAAGTTCGATACATACAATAGAAATTTGGGTAAAGTTGGATACATTATGGTGAAGATAGTCCTTAAAAGTATCACTCTTGAAATTTCAATTTTTTTTGAAATTAACTGTAATAGAGACTAAAGAAAAATTTCAAGAGGTATGGTACAGTAACAGATATCTATATGGCGTTTAAGAGATTGAGAATGGAGAAAAAATTGGTTTCGTGAGGTTTAGAGGTGTGCAAAACGAACTGCTGTTGGAAGGAAGACCGAAGAAAATATGGATTGGAGACATAAACCTAAAAGTGCAGCTAGCCAATAGAAATGGGAGGGGCTATGGAAATCAACCTATAGGCAACAATATCAGACTCAAAGAAGAAAGATTGTCAGCTCGAAGGTTGTCGGAGGGTGTTCGGTCATACGCTGATGTCGTGAAAGGAGGCAGAGTAGAGGAATACTTGCCGAAAAGTCATAAAGGGGATCGGGTATCCATGGATAGAACTTAATAAAATCAATGATATTAATATTGAAATTATAATATGATAATCTTATTCCAAAGGCATAGCCTTGATATATATACAACCAAGCAAGCCAAAAAACTAGGAAACAGGAAGAGATAAAAAAGGAATGGAAATCAAGGGTAAAAAGGAATGGAAATCAAGGGATATCTAGGAATAAAATAACCAAATTCCAATACTCCCTGATAACACCAAAATTATACATGTTTTGGTTATGCTTAATTGAATGATTTAGCCCCATTTCTCACCCATTTCTGGTCTATTTACTCACACTTTGAACTTATTCTTACTTTTATAGGTTTTGGAGGCGTGGAACGGAAAAGTACGGAAAAATGCGAGAAAATGTGAAAATTGCATAAACTCAATCCAGTAGCCATTTAGCGGTCGCAAAGTTTCAAGTATGGCACCACCAAGTTCGCCAAGTTCGAAATCCAGGGTTTGACCTAAGTACTTCGCGCCGCGAGTATGCCGTCTGGCGATCGCGAAACGGGCTCTGATCTCTCCTTTTAAATACTGGCCTCCTCCTTCAGTTTTCCGAGAGTCAAATTTTGTGTTTAGTTCTGAGTTCTGTAGTGTTAGAGGAAGAGAGGATTATTGTGCCGATACGCTGCGGGGTTCGATTCTCGATCATTCGTCGTTGTACTGTCGGTATAATGTCTGTTTCTACTCTCGTATTTTCTGTTTTTATTATGTTTAGTGAGTAGTTTTTAGTAGTGGTACTTATTGTGGTTGATGAACCATTGTGGATGATGATTTTATGATTTTATGTTTATTGGTTTGTTTTTGGTTCACTGAATGTATGTTATGGTTCCGATCTGATTCATATTGTTTGGTTATTTGAACTCGTTGGTTGGGTGTATCTGTTTGACCAAGAAAGATAGACTCCGATAGGTTAATCAACATTTCTTGACCTTCCCTTCGCCTCGGAGAGTTGTGTTAGGTGGTTACTCGGACCGAGAGCGACCAGGTAGTAGAATACCGTGCAATAGAGATAGGATTGGGTGACCGCTACTAGATTGCCTGACAAACAGTCTATGTATTGGGACTAGGAGGATCAAAAACCTAGTTGATAGCCATAATAGTCACATGTTAGGGTGTCCCAGACTTAAATTCCTACAATAACCAAAACAACCAAACCTTTGGCCAATTTAAATCATCCACTTGGGGAATCACTATACCATAATAAGTACTACTGTTTTCATTCTTATAGTTTTACATAATCTTTTATTTGCTTTCTTAGTATCTTAGTTAATTTAATTGTCTTTTCGTTTATTAAACCTTTTTCATAAAACCCCCCCAAAGCTTTAGGTTAATTAAACTAGTCAAGATTAATAGTCTACGAAAATTGACCGTTCCCAGTGGTAGATACGATACCTGGACTTTCCTACACTATATTACTCGCGATCAGGTACGCTTGCCTGTGAATGTGGTAAGACAGTGGCTAGCATTAGAGGTTAAAACTTGTTTCGCTTTTTATATACAATAATTACCGCATCACTCCCCCTCAAGCTGGAGCATGAAGATCACGAATGCCAAGCTTGTCCAAGAGAAATCGAAGTTGTTGTGCTCCTAGACCTTTGGTGAATATATCAGCAAGTTGAAGCTTCGAGTCAATATGCATAGGCTGAATTTCTGTAGACTCAACTCTTTCACGAACGAAGTAGCAGTCCATCTCTACATGTTTGGTTCGTTCATGAAAGACAGGGTTGTTGGCAATATGGCGCGCTGCTTGGTTGTCACAAAAGAGAGTAGTAGGCCCATGTTGTTCAACACCCAATTCCTTAAGAAGGCAACGCATCCAAAGCACTTCGCTAACCGTGGTAGCCATCGCACGATACTCAGCTTCAGCGAAGATCATGAGACCACTAATTGCTTTTTGGTTTTCCAAGAGATCGGTGCTCCTCCAAAACCAACAAATAACCTGCTCTTGATCTTCTTGTCAACGGGCAACCAAGCCAATCAGAATCTGAATATGCTAAAAGATTTGACCCACCTGCACGCGGTAACATTATTCCTTGACCGGGAGTAGCTTTGAGATATCGCAGGACTCTCGTAAGGGCATCCTAGTGATGTTGCCGAGGGTCAGCAACAAACTGACTGAGAATATTGACCGAATAAGCAATGTCGGTCTGGTTGCTTGTAGATAGAGAAGATGACCAATCATACGTCGGTACTGATTGGCATCCACACTTGGTTGACTCTCACCCTTATCAATCTTCAAGTTCTGTTCAATTGGAAAAAGCTGGGTCGTGATCCAAGCATGCCACTGTCTTTCAAAATGTCGAGAGTAAATTTACGTTGATTAAGGACCAATCCATCAGAAGTTCTCGCTACTTCGAGGCCAAGAAAATACTTTAAATTCCCGAGATCCTTGATGCTAAACTTCTCACTCAGACTTCTCTTTACATCTTGAATTTTGTAGGCGTTATTTCCAACAATTATCACATCATCGACATAAATGAGGATGGCAATGAACATGTCATCCTTTTTGTAGATGAAAAGTGAGTGATCAAACTTAGAATGATCGAAGCCAAGGTCAAGAAGAGCAGCGGTGAACTTCTTATACCAGTTGCGTGAAGCTTGCTTTAATCCATAGAGGGACTTTCTTAACCGACAAACTCTAGTGTCGTTCTCTTTAGAGAAGCCTTGAGGAACCTTCATATAAACCTCCTCATCCAAGTTACCGTGCAAAAAAGCATTGTTGACGTCGAGTTGATGAATCATCTAATCTCTCTTAGTAGCAACAGCCAATAGAGTTCTTACGGCAACAAGTTTTGCAACGGGTGCAAAGGTCTCGTGAAAATCTACTCCTTCAGTTCGGGTGAAGCCTTTGGCGACGAGCCTTGCTTTGAACCTTTCGACCTCTCCGTTTGGCTTGTATTTGATTTTATAGATCCACTTTGAATCTATAGCTCTCTTTCCTTTAGGAAGTGCTTCAAGGGTCCATGTTTCATTGTGCTCAAGAGCTTGGATTTCTTTTTTCATCGCTTCAATCCATCTTGGATCCTGCATGGCTTGTTTAAAAAAAGTTGGCTCATCGTTGGAGGTGATGGCCGCTAAAAAAGATTTATGTGAGTTAGTGAACTTGTCATAAGAAAGATAATTGGCGATAGGATGTACCGTGGAGGATACCTGTTCGGGTGCGGGTTGTGCATGATCAACCGAAGGGGGAAGTTGTACGATATAGTCGTTCAAATGCCTTGGAGCAGCCTGATTTCTTTGAGGTCTACTAGTCACGGTATCAGTTTTTTGGATATTCGTTTGAGAAGTTTGACTAGTATCTTGTGAGTTGTTGGTATCATTCAAATCTTGCGGGTCTTGAGGTTGTTGACTAGATGAAGGTTGCTCATTTTCTTGTTGGTTTTCTTTGCATTGTTTCTCGTCTTCTTCATGAACAAACTTGGCCGGCCCAACATCAAGGACATCATCCAAGTCTTCCCTGTTTTGTGCATAGTTGGTGACGAAAGAATAATTTTCTTCATAGAACTTAGTGTCTCTTGATACAACTATTTTTCCCTTTTCAATATCAAAAATCTTGTACCCTTTTGTTCCATGTGGATAACCCAAGAAAACACCAGGCCTCCCCCTCACTTCGAACTTATCGCCCTTTGTCTCATTGCTTTTATAGTAAGTTAAACAACCGAAAACCCTCATGTGATCATATTCAGGTTCTCGGTTGTATAAAACTTCATAAGGAGTTTTGTTGGCAAGGGTTTTGGATGGTAGACGATTGATGATGTAAGCGGCTGTTAGGATACACTCTCCCCAAAACTTCTTTGGCAAATTAGCTTCAAACCTAAGAGCATGTGCTGTTTCAAGAAGATGTCTATGTTTGCGTTCAACCACCCCATTTTGTTGAGGTGTGTGAGGACATGTGGTTTCTAATAAAATTTCATGTTGATTGTAAAAATCATTCATCAGATGAGAAGTAAATTCACCACCATTATCACTTCTTATCCTTTTAATGCGTTTTCCAAATTGATTTTCTATCATCTCGTGGAAACTAATTAGACATCTACTAGCATCATCTTTGTGCTTGATCAAAAAAAACCCAAACACATCTACTCAAATCATCAACAACAGTTAAGAAATAATTTGCCCGGAGAGTGAAGGTAAGCGATATTTTCCCCAAACATCACAATGAATTAATTCAAAAGATTCTTTTGTTTTTATTTGACTTAAAGGGAAAGAAGACCTTGTATGTTTGGCCTTGGAACACGAATCACAAACTTTGTTCTTAAGACAAAAAGAAACATTTTTGAGAAAACCTACTCTAGTGAGTTTTCCTTCAGAGGCATGTCCAAGTCTCTTGTGCCACCTCTCAACAGTAATCGACATCGCTTTTCTTTCATCTTCAAAAATCTTCATTCGGTACAATCCCCTTCAGCAATCACCCGTACCAATCAAGTTCCTCGTTTGTAGACCCTGCATTACAAAAAAATCCGGAAAAAATGTCATTGCACATTGAATATTTCGGGTTAAACGACTTACAGATAGAAGGTTGCAGTTAAATTGAGGGACATATAGGATTCCTTCAATTTTGGTACCACCCGGTAGGGTGTAGTCTCCCCTCCCTTTGACCGGTATGGCATCACCATTAGGAATCGTAACAGGTCTCTCAAAGGCATTTTTCCTTTTGTTAACAAGGATATCGTCTCTATAAGTCGTGTGTTCGGTCTCCTGGAATCCACGACCCAATCGTCTTCATCATTAGATCTACCTGTCATGTTAGCAATAGGTGCGCTTTCCTCATTATCAAGCCTGGTTCCTTCTTCAAAGTGCCTCAAAAACACCTTGTATTGATCGATCGTGAGTCCGGGAATCGGACTTGATTCGATGTAGGCCGCCCTTGGTTTCTCTTTGTCCGTTTTACCTTTGCCAGGCCACAAATCTGGATATCCGATATGTTTGAAGCACCCTTCTCGAATATGACCATCCTTGTTGCAAAAGGTGCAGTGTTGTGTCTCAATTTCACGCTTCAAGGGTTTCTGATTTGGTCTTCCTTTTTGCTGCCCCGAGTTTCCATCAAGTTTAGCACCCACGAAGGTTTTAAAGGCTGCTGTCTCGACCGAAGGTCTCTTATCAACGCAATCGTCCTTTGGCGTTCATCCTCTACAACAAGATGATAAGCAGTTCCCAGAGCCGGGGTTGGTGACGAGGCGAGGATCTGTGTTTTAATTACAGCAAACTCACGATCAAGCCCCATAAGAAACTCATAAAGTTTCTCCTTCTCTTGATGCTCAACAAGCCGTTTCTCGATATTGCAAGTACACGCATTGCAGGTGCACTGTGGTGTAGGAAATACAGATTGAATTTCGTCCCACAGTGACCTGAGTATGGTGTAATAAGCAGAGACAGAGGTTCCATCTTGGCGCATCACGGCGAGTTGATTCTTTAGTTCGTAAGCTCTAGGTGCACTTTCCTTCCCGAACCTCTCACGAAGATCTGACCAAATTTCTGAGGCCGTACTTGCATATTTGACGCTGCTTCTTATTTCTTTTTCCATGGCTGTAGTAAGCCATCCTTTTATTATGGCATCGCATCTCATCCATGGCATAGGATCCTTGGAAGCTTTTTCGGGTTTCTTGATGGTGCCATCTATGAAACCGATCTTGTTCTTGGCGAATAGGAAATTTTCCATCTCCTGAACCTAATCGGCATAGTTCTTGTCGGACAAAGCATCATTGACATGAATTTGTCTTGGGTAATCGGACGGGTGAAGATAGTAAGGAGAGTTGTGATCGGGGATATTGTTATCGGTTTTGTTTTGGGTGTCTTCTCCGCCAGCCATGGTGTATGGTGATCATGATACCAACGGCGGCTACTAGGGTTTCGAAGAGCAGTCAAGGAACCTGCTCTGATACCATAATAAAATCAATGATATCAATATTGAAACTGTAATCTGATAATCTTATTCCAAAGGCATAGCCATGATATATATACAACCAAGTAAGCCAAAAAACTAGGAAACAGGAAGAGATAAAAAAGGAATGGAAATCAAGGGTAAAAAGGAATGGAAATCAAGGGATATCTAGGAATAAAATAACCAAATTCCAATAGAACTGACCTAAAGGGACCGAAACTGGGTTGCTGGGAGGCAGAATTAGAAGACTTGGAATATCTTCAGCGGTGCGCTGTAGGTACGATGACAAGGATGGAGCACGTCAATTCAATTCAAACATTGATAAGTGTAGAAACGCTTGAGAATTGTGAGATCAAAATACTAGGTGGGAGCGAAATTCTCATCAAATTTGAATCCAAAGAAGCAGCTGATAAGGTGATTTGAAATAAAGTCCATGAAATTCATTTTTGGGCTAAGGATCTTAGTTGCTAGACAAAGGGATTTAGATCCTCGAACCGACTTGTCTGATTGCACATAGTGGGGGTCCCTCTTCACATTTTGAAAGTGGCGGTGTTTAAAGAAATTGCAAGTAATTAGGGGATGGTGGTGACAACTAGTAATTGTAATCTCAAAATGAGTTCAAATCTTATATGGGGAAAAGTCTTAATCAACACTAGTCTAAAATCTACGATAAATGAAATAAAAAGTGTGAAAGTCGGAGGTCTTTATTATGTTATTAAAGTGGAAGAAGAAGATGGAGTTAGGTTAGAAAACCAGATTAGGAACTGTCACCAACAAGTCACGGGTGATAGCGATGAAGATAAAGATTTCTCCTCCCCTCCCTCGGATTGGTCAGAAGAAGAAGTTGAAAGCGAGCAGGAGGATCTGTGAAGGAAAGTATTTTGGATATTCCAAATCGAAAAGAAAAGTTGGATTTGAAAGAAAGAAGTAGCAATTTGTCGAGATGATACAAGAAGTCCTGATTCACGGACAGGAAGCAAAAACCAGGAGAAGCCGGATACTGGTGCCGTTAATTAGGATGGGAGACGGAAAGACATCTGAGAAAAGAAACATAATGGTGACTGCAGATCTTAGGGTTGAGAGTTCCACGATGCCATTAATTATCGGCAAGGAAGCCGATCTTCCAATAGAGCCAAATACAGTTGATGGGCCTGAGGGTATTTGAAAGCAAATTGTGGATTCCATAGTGGGCCTCAAGGAGAAGTCAACAACGGTGGGCCGAACTATGTAGATAAGGATGGGCTGGGTGTTTTTTCATTTAATCCATTATAGGAGCTCTTCAAGAAATCCCAACAGAAGTCGATGTTGACGGAATTCCTGATAAAGATCAACAGTTGGAACAAAGACCAAAACAACCCGACCTCTACAGAAGGGCAATTCAGATTCGGCTATAAAGAGGAAAGGTGTTGCAGGACCAAGCAGAGGCAAATCGACGTCTGGTTGAGGGCAAAAAAGTAAAGCTCGACAATTTGATAAGTCGGGTTTCGGAAGAGGCAGAGCTAGTATTCACTGTTTTAAACAATTGGCTCGATCAAACCCTAATAAGTTGCCAAAATGTCGACAAAGTAGAAGGAAAGTGAGAGCGGCAGGGGAACAAAATTCATCTGAAAATTTCATCTCAATTTCGTCAGAGCTAAAAGGTGAAGGTATCAGAAAATATTGAGGAGTTTGGATCGGCGATTGGGGTAATCTGGAGTAATGCAGAGATTTAGAAAGGTTAGAGGAAGGGTTGTTGAATCACAGGTAAAGTCGTTCTCTGCTAATTTTAATGAAACTAATGTCCCTAGATGTCAGAGGTCTGCGCACCCATTTAAAAAAGGTTGGGTAAAGGAGCTATGTAAGAGAGAATCTCCATGTCTCTTAGGGTTACAGGAAACAAAATTAAAAGAAGTTCCAATGCAGACTGTAGCTTCTTTATGGGGTATGAATGACGTTGATTATGAGTTTAGTGAAGCGATGGGGAACTCCGGAGGACTATTGACCATATGGAATAAAAACATGTTCCATGGTCAATTTGTGGTAAAAGGATAGACACTTTATTGCGGTATTTGGAAAATGGGAGAACAAAGAGGGTTTGGTAGGGTGTGTCAATGTATATAGCTCGAATGATTAGAAAGACCAGGCGGCTTTATGGACAAATTTGGATATTTTGTTTGCGAAAGAAGAGGTGAGTTGGTGCTCTTCGGGGACTTTAATGAGGTTCCTAGCGAGCAAAAGAGGTTAAATTAGGCTGCTTCAAAAAAGGAATGGAAGAATTCAATGACTTCATACGTAGGAACAGTTTGGAAGATGTCAGCTTGGGAGGAAGCAAATTTACAAGAACTAGTGATGACGGGCTCAAGCAAATTTACAAGAACTTGTGCTTCCCTCGATCATCTTACTAGCACAACTTCGAGTCCTGAACCAACCGGGTAGTTGACGGGTACTCACTAGCGAAGTGACCCGACTGGGAACACTTGAAGCACAACTTCGCGGTCACCTTACACTCTGACTTATTTGGCTCGGTTTCCCGCATTTGCAGCAGGTTCGCGTGTTCGTTCTACATTTACTCACGTGCTACTGCCCGTACCTCGAGCAACGAAAACTCCTCCTTCACATCCAACCTCTGACCGGACGGTTTGAAGTTCTTGGTCTGGTGCATCTGCGTCTGAGCTGATTATGTCAGTGCATTTCATCATCACCACAAATTCCCGCATCTCGCTCCAGGATCTTCGTGTAACGATACATCTTCATCCGCTCATTTGCCACGTAATTTGGACAAAAGAGCGACTGCTCCAAAAAAACAAGTCGGTGATTTCATTCACCGACTCCGTCGTCTGCGCCATCGATAAGAACTCACTCTTGAGCCGCCTCATCTCAACCTGCGACACAAACTGATCCTTGAACTGCTCTCAAGTCTTAGCGTTGACTTGCTTCCCCATCCGAGATCAGACACTCAGATTCTACCAGTCATTTGTCGCTTCTTCCTGGTAGTTTCGACGCGTAACGAACCTTCACTTCCTCCGTGCAGAAATTGATGCGGAAAGTACCCTCCACCTCCATTATCTAATGGAAGCTAGCCACGAGGTCCTTCTGCCCTTCTAACTACAGTGGTCGACATGCTAAGAAGTCTTTGTAGCTCGTCACACTCGGCTGTCCACCCTGCGGCCCTCCCGTCCTACTAAACCTGCCGGCTATAGCTGCCTCCACCTGACTATAGATCACCTTAGTCAGTTCTTGCTTCATTTGGTCAAAAATACCCGGAAGCACATCATGAAACACTTCTCCAACTTCAACCGCTATCATCTCCCTTAAATCAGGAATTTCCTGATCATCATTCTCATCCGGTCTCTTGCCTTCTCTCCTTATTTTCACCATATCCGTAGAACATCACGCTTTGGATAGACAAGTCTATCTCCCTTCCGTTCTAACAACTAGCCTGGTTCAACGACCCTTGCTTTATATGTCTCCTTATCAACATGCTTTTAGTGATCTATCTATTCTTTCGAGGACATACACATACGTCCTACCATGCTACTACCCAATCCTACTCAACCTCGTCGGTTCATAGAGTTCTTCTATAACTCTGTCAATTCCTGACGTGCACAGTGTATTTGCAATGATATGGGCCCTTATATCATTGTAACTACACCCTACATGTCTTGCCTCGACAACATTACTAAAGCCCTAGTTCCCGACTTAGTTGTCATATACACATAACTTAGCACTAGAGCTTAAAGCTCTTCTGCCAACTAATCACATAAACATATAACATGCTTTCTACTCATAGCTACATATCCACAAGTCTATACAAGGCATGCATAAATACATTCATTCATAACAACTACCATAGGGGTACATGCTTCAATTATACTGCATAACACTAGTATTTTACACAACTAGTGCTCACTTATCATACATGCCATACATTCACGCAAATAAATCAACATGCTTTAACAATAGGTAAGGTTTAGTATGCTCACCCCGTTCTGATGCTCCGGTCCACAGTCAGTCTCACTAGTCATTTCACAATAAAACATGCTCTTTTTGGTTACTTTTATTAAAGAAAACACGAAAACTTGAGTTTAAGTCCAAGTACTCACCACTTATGAATACTCGGTTCTCTTAAACCAAGGCTCTGACACCAACTTGTAACACCCATGTCTAAAAATACTAACTTGACAGCAAAGTAACCATAGATTAACAAAAAGTAATTAATTGCGGAAGCTTTGTCCAAAATTCCATCCTTTTGATAACCATTTAATAAACATAAAAAGGTCTTAAACAAGATTCATTTTTGAGAAAACAAAAGCAAGGTTAATTAAAGAAAAACCCAATCCAATCGTTTACATACCAAAAAAAAAAACAATAAGATAGTTTCATTCTTCCAAGACGATATATTTTCCAAACACCTTCAATCATGACTGAATTGACGGATCCCAGAGCTTCAAACCGTAACCTTTTCTTTTCCCTTGTGGGAAGTACCTGTCACTAAAAAGAGTAAACAACAACGGGGTAAGCATAAAGCTTAGTGAGCACACACCTAAACCACTTACCATCATGCACATACAATTACAAGTACATAGCAACTACATACATGTAAAAATCCCACCTCTTAGCCGATTGATTAGTTAGAGATAATTATGGAATTCATTTGTATCAGTTAGAGATAATTGTAAAGATATGTATTTCCTTACATGATAAGGTTTCTTTGTACATACCCTATAAATAAGGGTTTTCTGTTAATGAGAGAGGCATCGAGTTTTGCAATCTTTTATGGTATCAGAGCCACAGCCATGGCCCGATCACCCTTCTTATTCTTCTTCTTTAATTTTTCTTTCTTAGTCGCCGCTACCAAAACCCTAATAGCAGCCGTCCCACTTTCGCATGAATAATAACTCCGGCGTGAACAGTACTCCGCCGTGAACAGTAAAAATAAAATTTTTTCATTTTTTTTTCATTTTTTTTCTTTTTTCCGGCCACCTCTTGCAATTCTTTCATCCCCACAACATATCATGACCAAATCCGATGACACCGGTTCCTCTAAACCGATTGTCCCCTCTCTCCACCCAGCCTATTCCGTTTCCAATATCCAATCTAAGATCAGAACCCTGGATGGTACAAAAGTTTCATACACCTCCTGGGTTAAACTCTTTAAATTCAATGCCATTGCTTATAAAGTTCTGAATCACATTGACGGTTCCCCACAGCCGACATCCACGGATACGGAATATGCGGCTTGGAAAGAATTGGATGCCCTTGTCTCCCAATGGATCTACATCACTCTCTCCAACGACCTGCTCACCCGGGTCCTCGACATGGATGCCACTGCACATGACACCTGGTTAAAGCTTGAGAAAATTTCCCACAAAACTGCGAAGGCTGTGCACTTAACCAATCGTCAACCTACTTGCAGCCTGCTCTTAAGTCGATGATTATTGCCAACAACTGTAGAACCTTGCCAATCAACTTGTTGATGTTGATCAACCCGTTAACGACAAACGATTAGTATTACAACTCGTTCGTGGACTTTCACAGGAGTTTGACACCACTGCTCAACTTATTCACTCGCAACAAGCTGACTGGGATCTTGCAACAACTATGTTACGTGATGAAGTAATCCGCAAAGAGGCACGCCAACAGCAGTCCACGTCGGTTCTGGTAGCCCCCACAACCAAACTCTAGCTCCGAACCCACTCGACAACACCTCCAACCCGAACCCGCACCCTGCTCCTACTCAACCAACAAGTCAGACATTCCGGGGTCGGGGACGAGGCCGCAATCAGTACCGGGGTCGCGGGGGTCGTGGGCGTGGATTCCAAGGTCAGTCGCCCAATGTTAATTGGGCTTTTCAAACTCCTTCCGGGCAGCCATCTTATCCTCAATGGGCATGGTGGAATACTCCACCCTGTCCTTACCCCACGTAGACCAATTGGCGCCCAAATCAGAATGCACACCAACTCCCTGCATCTCACTTCACAGGCTGCTCGGGATATGGATCCTCAACAGTTGCACCAACAGGTTATGACGCTCTAAGCCCTTCTGATCTAAGTGCAGGCTTCAACAATATGCGACTCAATTTCACTGATCCGAGTCTCATTATGGACACCGGCGCTGAAAAACATATCACTGACAACCGAGGTATGATTAAACTTCCTGACTCTTCTCCTACAAACACTAAACTTTTGGTAGGTAACGGTCATTTGTTACGAATTGAGTGATCTGGCACTGGTTTTTTACCCATACATAACCGTACATACATTTTACCCAATATCCTTTAGAGCCCACATATTATCAAAAATCTTTTGTCTGTACGTCGTTTTACCCGTGATAATAGTGTCTCTGTTGAGTTTGACCCTTTTGGTTTTTCTGTGAAGGACCTCCAAACTAGCCGTCTTCTTTCCCGCCACAATAGCTCCGGGAATCTCTATCCAGTTACTCCACCAACTCTACCACCAAAAGCCTGCTTCCTTGCATCCACATCTTTGTCTTGGCATGATCGGCTTGGATATCCCGGTGCTCAAGTTTTAGACGTGCTTAGTAGACGTTTTAATTTTTCTTGCAATCACAATAAAAACTCAAATTTTTGTCATTTTTGTCATTTATTTAATAGTAAACGATTGCCTTTTTATGAATCCAATTCATTTACGTTTACTCCATTTGACATTATACGTTGTGATTTATGGACGTCTCCTATCTGTAGCAAAATTGGATTAAAATATTATATGGTCATCATAGATAATTTTTCTAATTTGTTTGGGTCTACCCACTTAAATATAAATCTGAAACATTCCCTACCTTTGCCAAATTCCACCGTATGATACCCACCCAATTCAACCGTAACATCAAAACTTTCCAATGTGATCTGGGGGGTGAGTTCGATAACCATGCTTTCAAAACTTTTGCCCAACAACATGGTCTTTTGTTTCGTTTTTCCTGCCCACAAACTTCTTCCCAAAATGGCCGCTCCTAAAGAATGATTCGTCGTCTAAAGGACATCCTTCGTTCCCTACTCATTCATGCCCATCTCCCACCCACTTTCTGGGTCGAGGCCCTCCACACCGCTACCTATCTCCACAACATATTACCTTCCAAACGCCTCAATTACTTTACTCCTACCTTCGCCCTTTACTTGCGTTACCCCACATACGATCATCTTCGTGTGTTTGGATGTGCCTGCTATCCAAACACGTCTGCCAATCAAACTCACAAACTTCACCCTCGTGCCATTCGATGCATCTTTCTTGGGTACCCATCAGATTTCCGGGGATACCGTTGCTTCGATCCTACCACTAGGAAGGTTTCCATCTCTCGTCATGTCTCTTTTGATGAGACTATTTTTCCCTATTCCATACCCACCCCTACCTCTTCCTACTCCTTCCTGGATGACGACCCACCACCAGGATTCTCGTTTTCCCCTCGGCCCTCACCACTACCTAAACCACTATTACACTCCACATCACCCTTTCCTTTCCATTATACTAGACGACCCAAACCTGCTGCAACTATAGCCTCACCCCCTCCTCAACCACGGTCTGCTGCCTTAGCAAGTCCGCCACATTCTTCTGTTGCCTTGGCTGCTACGGTTCAGACATCTGCTGCCCAAACAACCTCCCCACAACCTATTCATCCTCCTACCAACACCCAATCAATGACCACCCGCTCCAAAGCCCGACATACTCTCCTTTCCACCACTATCTCACCCGTGCCTACCTCCTACCATAAAGCCTTTGTTGACCCTCATTGGTTACATTCCATGCAGACCGATATTCGTGCCTTGCAGAAGAATGATTCATGGGAATTAGTCCCGCGATCGGTTGATCGACCAGTCATCCGTTGTATGTGGTTGTTCTGATATAAGTTTAAATCGAATGGTTCTTTGGAACGATACAAAGCTCGGTTAGTGGTCAATGGAAAATCTCAGACAGTGGGGATTGATTGTGAGGATACCTTTAGCCCGGTTGTCAAACCGGCTACGATCCGTACCGTTCTTTCCGTGGCAGTTTCTCGTTCGTCGCCTATACATCAAATGGATGTTAAGAATGCCTTTTTACATGGCCATTTGAACAAAATTGTGTATATGCAGCAACCACTGGGTTTTGTGAATCGTTAGTTTCCTAATTTTGTGTGCAGGCTTAAGAAATCTCTCTATGGGCTCAAACAAACACCACATACTTGGTACACACGGTTTGCTAACTATATATTATCACACGGATTTCGGAGCAGTGTGTGTGATAATTCTTTGTTCATCTATACACAGGGCACTCAGATGGTGTATTTATTATTGTATGTAGATGACATAATTATTACTACATCTTCCGATGATATGCTGCAAAACATTATTCGGATGCTCTCACGAGAGTTTGCTATGACGGATCTAGGTAAATTACATCACTTTTTGGGGATTAAGGTTACACTTAATTCCAACGGTTTATTCCTAGATCAACAGGGGACCCTAAATGCCATAGTAGTAGTTGAACGAACGATATGAATACCATAGAGCAAGGGTCAACTACTACTTCTCTGGTGGCTTATTCTGATGCAGATTGGGGTGGCTGCCCTGATTCTCGAAGATCAACTAGCGGCTATTGTGTTTTCTTTGGTGACAATCTTATTTCTTGGTCCTCTAAACGTCAGTCGATCGTATCCAGATATAGTGCCGAGGCAGAATATCGAGGCATGGCTAATGGTGTTGCAGAAACCACTTGGGTTCGAAATTTACTCCTCGAATTACAGCTTCCTCTTCGGCAAGCTTCCGTGGTTTATTGTTATAACATGTCTGCCGTTTACTTATCTGATAATCTAGTTCAACATCAGTGAACCAAGCACATCGAGATTCTCGAATTACAGCTTCCTCTTCGGCAAGCTTCCGTGGTTTATTGTGATAACGTGTCTTTCGTTTACTTATCTGATAGTCTAGTTCAACATCAGTGAACCAAGCACATCGAGATTGACATCCATTTTGTTCGCGAAAAAGTTCGTGTTGGACAAATTCGTGTTCTTCACGTGCATTCCTCTCTACAGTATGCTGACATTTTTACCAAGGGCCTCCCGCGACAGTTGTTCGAGTCATTTCGATCCAGCTTGAGCGTTTGCTCTACTCCCACTCAAACTGCGGGGGAGTCTTAGCTGATTGATTAGTTAGAGATAATTATGGAATTGATTTGTATCAGTTAGAGATAATTGTAAAGATCTGTATTTCCTTCCTTAGCTGATAAGGTTTCTTTGTACATACCCTATAAATAAGGGTTTTCTGTTAATGAGAGAGGCATCGAGTTTTGCAATCTTTTACCACCTTCCTTACGGCTCAATACCATAAATGAAGGATTTTATGACACTGGTACCAGGCCTCTGACCTCCAATATTCCCTAGGGGTATTTCTACCACCATAGGTACTATCTGCTTTGTCCCAAAGGAACACATACACATAATCACACATGCATCATAATCACACATACATCACAATAAGAGGATAGATAGAGTACTCACCTGACAATGGAGTCTGAGAGCTACACACTTGATATATATCACACTTAAGAGTTCACGCACCTAGTACACACATATAACGTACATATAAACAACCTTTCAACATGACTCCAAAATCGTACCCAACCTTCGAGCCATAGACATAGCATATCTATCTCAATGGCTCTCAAATTATACCAATTATCATCTCTTAATATCCCTAAGAGATTGCCATAAAAGAAAACATCAAAAGATCACCGCACAAAAAAAACTCAAAAACACATCAGCAGGTTTAGCGCTGATCTTGGCGCTAATATCATCAGCACGGAGATAAGAGACAAGGAAAAATTGCACCACACTAAACATGGCGCTAATCACATTCGCCCACGACATAACGACGACACCAGGTCAGAAACTTTGCGCTTATCATGGCGCTAATCAGATCAGCGCGGAAATTAGCGCCAACCTGACTGCACCATCTCCTTCAACGCAATTTTGTACGAAAATCGAACCCAAAACCCCATATTCAACAATTTGGGTCCAAAATACTCAAATTGAACCATACCAAACCAATTCCAAACATATATTAAGAATCTAAAATCAACTAATCATCAAATGACATCCAATTGATGATCCAAAGATCATCAATTCATCATATTCCAACTAAACCCTAACCATGACTTTATCTTACCAAAACTTTCAATTGAACATAAATTAGGCATAGACTTCATACCTCTAACAAAAACAACGAATTTGCTATCACAATTGCTCCTCAATGGCTCTCAATTGAACCCCCTTGATTCTTCTCTTCAAGTTGCCCCCCCTCTCTCTCGTACGGTTTTCCGGAATTGATTAGAAGAGAGCTGAGGGTTCTAACTCCCTTTTAAAATACATACCACCTTGCACTTTCAGAAATAACGATTTAGTCCCTCTACTCCTACACACAAGGTGATCTGGTTAAAACATAGTTAACTAACACGTCGTTAAGTTCTATAATTGAAAATGGGGCGTTACTGATGTGTGAAAATATATATATAAATTCTTTCACAAGTTTTACCCTTTAATGTTACCCTTAACTATTAATCACACATTCACAGGAAAGCGTACCTGATCGGGTATAATATAGTTTAGGTAAGTTCCAGGTATCGTTTTTACCACTGGGAACAGTGAAGCTACTTAATCTTGGCTCAAAGTCTAATTAATTAATCTACTAACAATGGGGGTTTTACGAAAACAATTATTAACTAAGAAAACAAAGTAAAAATCTAAACTTTTTATATCAAATGAGAAAACAAGTACTTACTACGGATCATAGAATCTCTTTTCAGATGATTTGACATAAATTACCAAAAAGACATAGATTTGATGGTTATTGTAAGATTTTAAGCATATAGCACCCTAACATGAATTATCTGTGATTGCAAACCAGGTTGGTCTCCCGGCCCAAGTACAAGGATTAGAAATCTAGTACAAGTCACCCTAATTATTGCCAAATCGTGAGACCCTACTAAGCAATCTATTATCGGTCCAAATAGATTGCTTACCACATCACCAAAGCGAAAGGTAAAAGAGGTTTAATTTAACCAAAACGGAGTCTGTTTATTAATCAACAAACACACCTAACCAATGAGTTCAAGTAGCCATAATTAAAAAAATAACTAGGAATCACAAGATAACCATTCAATAAACCATAAATCTAATTAACCAATTAAAACCAAAAGTCAAATCATTTTTACATGTTCATCAATCCATAGCAAGTACCAAAATTAACTAGCCGCTAAACATAATGTAAAACAAGACACAAGAATAATATGAACACATTATGCAGACCGTGCAGCAAGTGAGGAACGAGCACCGGCAAGTCGACTCCGAGTAAGAACTGACGAAGTTTCACCCGCGTTTAAGCACCGCTTTCCACTGCTGGTTCATACAATTCCACTCATTTGCTAGCTAATCTGGACTCTCCTCTGCTTTTCTAAATTATTTTTTCTTGATGCTTTTAGAACCTAGACTGGAGTCTGTATTTAAAGAAGAGGTCGACCCACCTCGCGATCGCGAGGCGGCACTTTCGCGGTGCGAGTCACTTCAAGAAGCCCGAAAATCGAATCTTGAACCTTCTAGAATCTTCTAATCAGAGTTGAATTCTTGTTTTTTACATTTGAAAGCTTTTCGCAATGCCAAATCAGTTACATGAAGGAACCTTCTAGAATCTTGGCATCCTCGCGTCGCTAGACTTGGGTCTCGCGATCGCGAGGCACTTCTGTTCCCACTTTGTTCCAAACTTCATGCATTTTCACCTCTTTTTGTGCTTTTATGATCACGGACCTCCAAATCCTTCTAAAACTGAAAAACAAAGATATTCGGGAGTGAATTGTACAAAAATGAGCTAAATGGGATAAAACGGTATAATTTAGAACGACCCAAACATGTATAATTTTGGGGTTATCAGTTACATACAAAGGGTGCGTTTAGATTTTCTTTCAATTTTATAAGAAAATTGAAAACTTAGAAAAGGCATCTGGTTCATTTAGTTTTCAGAAGTTTGCAAAAAAAATATATACAATATTCTTTAACTTCTATATAAATTATAAAGTTAATTTTATTAGTTTTCCAAGATATCCTAAAATGGAAAATGAAAACTCCACCATTTTAATCAAACACATTTTTTAAAATTTTCATAGAAAACTGAAAATAAAAACTCAATTCCATTTTCTAAAAAAATAAAAATAGTTTTTCACAACCAAATACATCCTAAATATTTTTTATTTTATCCTTTTTATTATTGAATACAAATTTAAAGTTGTAGTTTATCAAGAATTGTTGATTAACCTACACTCATATTCGATTAATTACTTATATTAAAACTAATGTTTTTATCGATCTTAATAATTTAAAAAACTCATTAATATGTTTAGAAAATAAAGACTCCTGATGTTTCGATTTTATAAATCAGCTAGATACATTTAGGGCGGTTTGTTTTTCAAAAGGTATCTCTTAAAACGTCTTAAGTCTGAAATCCTCCTACCAAATTTTAAGCGGTGTATCATCCACCTCTTATTTTTTATACATGAATATAAACTTTAGACTTTAGACGTTATCTTAAGAAACAAATGAAACGTTAGATTTTGATGGATCAATTGACCTATATATATATATGTATTTGATTTTAGACATGAGAATTACTTGTTTGTTCCTATAAACTTAACATTTTATTATAACATTAGGTTGGTACACGTGTGATGTGACGCAAAACATCTTATGTTATTGAGCACTTCAATAAATATTATTCATTAGTGTCAATTTTATTCTTTATAACTTGATTTCAATTTTATAGTTTTATGATTTTATATGCAATGCAAATATTAACTTGATCAATGTCAAAATAAAATTAATTAGTCAAAATATTTTTTGTTAAAACTGAATAACTATCTTAATTATATTTTATATTTTATTATGCACATATTAACTTGAATAATTCAAATTATAATTTAATTAATAGTAATTTTTTTATAACTATTATCTTTTTTTTAAGAATACTAAATTTGTTGAATTATCTTGTTTTTTTAATAAAATGACTCACGTGCTAACCAGATAAGTCCAAATAAACTGAAAGTTTAAAATGCGTACAGATACATGTTTAGACAAAAAAATCCTAAAACCGGCTTACTAGACGACGAGGTGACAAATCAGTTACTTATTTATTATATATAGATTTAAATATTTTTGATGTTTTAAAAATTAAATGGTGTTACAGTGTTTTTATATATTTGTATCTGTTTATTTTATAAATATATTTATATAAAAAGTACATTAAAATGGAACCCCTGGATCAAAGATCCTGGTTCTGCTGCGCACTACAACTGTTTTTAATTTGCTCCTTGCACGTGATAAATTGATGAATGCGAATATAGAATATTATGAAATATAAAGATTGACGATAAATTAATTAAAAACTGACGATGAATTTAACAACGAAAAAGTCATTCTAAATTAATGCTTGCATATGAACGTAGAATTTATCGGTAAGATTTTTATTTAAAAGTGTAGAAAAGTGTTAATTCTAAATTAATCCGAAAAAGTTATTTATTGGCGATTAGATAGAAAACGTTTTCAAAAAATGGAGTGGAGTTTCATTTTCAGTTTTCTATGAAAATTTTAGAAAACTTGTTTACTTGAAAGGATAGAGTTTTCATTTTCCATTTTTAGAAAATTAGAAAACTCGTTTACTGAGCATTTTTCATCACTTTTCATTATTCATTTTTTCAATCCTTGCCGGCGGTGGTCGGGGCCTTGGCGGCGACAACGGTGGTGGTGGTGGCCTCGACGGCTACGACATTGGGGGTGGTGGCCTCGTAGACGACGGTGGCGGCGGTGGTGGCGGTGGCTATGGCGGTGGTGGCGGTGGCCTCGACGGTGACAACGGTGGCCTTCGGCGGCGACGGCGGTGGGGGTGGTGGACTCGTAGACGACAGCGGTGGCCTCGACGGCGATGACGGTGGCGTCAGCGGCGACGACTGTGGCCTCGGCGGGGGACGGGGGCGCGGCGACGGCGGTGGCCTCGGTGGCCTCGGCGGCGACGACGATGTTGGCGGTTGCCTCGGCGGCGACAGTAGTGGTGGCGACAACGGGGTTAAGGTGGCGACGATGGGGGTGGCGACGATGGGGTGGCGATGGTGCGATAACGGTGGTGGCGGTGGTGGGAGGGTGGTTGTGGCGACGGTGGTCGCGACGACCAAAAGGGGACGTTGGTCGCGACGGTAGCGGCGGCAGCGGCGGGCGGGCGGTGGTGGTGGCGGCGATGGTGGTTGGCGAGGGCGGGGGTGGCGGCGGTGGTGACGGTGGCGGCGGTGGCCGGCGACGAAAAGGGGATAACAATTGAAAATGAAAATGGAAAATGAAAATGAAAATTGGAAAAATATAAAAAGTAATTTTCTAATTCAAGTGTAAATTTTGAAAATGAAAATTTTGTTTTCTTGGAAAAAAATTTCTAAATTGAATCAAGTAAACAAGTTTTTTGATTTTTCATTTTTTGTGGAAAATTTTTCTAGAAAACAGAAAAATTTTCCACAAGTAAACACACTCTTAATAGGTGAAAAAAATACATGGATGTTTCTATGTTGACACTATAGATTCAAATGTTTTCAGAGAAAAAGTACAAAGCAGATGATGAATAATTCTATCATGAAGGTTGGGTTTCAGGTGTTCTAAAGACCGATCAAATTAGTCCAATTCGATTAACTCAACCTGATCCACCTATTCCATGATTCAGGGGGTGTTTGGGAGTGCTTACCTCCTTATCTCTTTATCTAAGAAGTCAAAATATTTTGGCTTCCCAAAATTCTCTATATTAGCTTTTTTAGAAAGCAGATAAGCTAATACAAACACTTTAAAAACTTCTTATGACTTCTCCAAAAAGGAGATAAATCATAAGTACCTTGAAATAAGCACTTCCAAATAAAAAGGGATGTCTAGCTACCATATATATTTAAAGGGAAAATTGCCGAAAAAGGTAACATAAATGTCCAAAAAATCCAATCAGGGGAACATACATTTTTTTTGCCGAGAAAGGACTATACATTTAATTTTATCAAAAAAAGGGAAAGAGTAACCGGTAACTTGTACAACCGGTTACTCTTCCCCATTTTTTGACAAAATTAAATATATAGTCCTTTCTCGGCAAAAAAATATATGTTCCCATGATTGGATTTTTTAGACATTCATGTTACCTTTTCCGGCAAAATCAGTAAGTGGTGGTGGGAATGGGTGGCAGGGAGTGGTGGGGGCGGTGGGTGGTGAGGAGTCGTGGGTTGCAGCGGGTGGCGGTGGGTGGCAGGAAACGTGGGTGGTGGGGGGTGGCGGCGGACGTGGGTGGTGGTGGTGCTTGTCTGCTTGACTCGCCTACCTCATCTATACGCAATTAGATGTTGAATTCTAAGAAAGAGGGGGGATGGGTGGTGGGTGGCAGTCGGTGGCGATGCGTGGCGATGGCAATCGATGGCGGTGCGTGGCTATGGCAGTCGATGGCGGTGGGTAACGATGAGTGGTGGTGGCAGTGGGTGGTGGTGGCGGTCAACTCCGATCGACGCTAATCAAAGGTGTGATGGTGCTAACTGGACTATCACTTGGACAAATTAAACACGTCACCTGGTTACCCGCTGACTAAGCAACCATCAAGTTAAATCATGTCACATTCCTTTTTTTTTTGACAAAATCAAATGCATAGTCATTTCTCGGCAAAAAAAATGTACGTTCCCCTAATTGGATTTTTTTGACATTTATATTACCTTTTTCGGCAATTTGATGGTGCTGACTGGACTGCCACTTGGACAGACACGTCAGCAGGTTACCTGCTGACTAAGCAATCATCAAGTTAATCAGGTCACATTCCCTTTTTTTGACAAAATCAAATGCATAGTCCTTTCTCGGCAAAAAAATGTACGTTCCCTTGATTGGATTTTTTTGACATTTATGTTACCTTTTTCGGCAATTTTCCCTTATATTAATGCTAATTGAAGAGAAAACATAAATCAACATTAATGAAATACAAATTTTCTTCTAAAACTTAATTTATAGATCCATACAGAATTAATAGTGATCAAGGATCTAAATTTCTTCTTATATTTCTTATTCTCACATCATCCATCGTAATCATGGTGTATAAAATAAGTGCAAAAGCATGATTTTGAAATATACTGACTTTGATTTTTTATGATTAAAAGTTAATGAGTCGAGATTAACTTAATATTCTTTTATTTATATTTATATTTTATATTAGATGGTGCAAAAAGAACTAATAATGAACCAAACATATTATGGTGGGGATTCTTATCGCTTTATACACATTATCTATACTATACAATTATCAGGCCATCCGACCCAAACACTGCCCCGACCCGATCTGACCCGCCCCATGACCCAAACCCACCTTTTCAACTCTCATTTTTTACCCAAACCCGCCCCATGACCCACCATAATGTCGTAATTTGTTAAAATATTATATGTTCAGGGGTCAAAAATGTAAAATTCAAGGGCCAAAAATGTAAAATTGATGTGAATAGGGGAGGAGCTATTCACATCAATTTTACATTTTTGGCCCTTGAATTTTACATTTTTGACCCCTGAACATATAATATTTATTCACTTTATATATTTCATTTACGTTTTAGTCATATATCGTGTATTGGCTAAAAGACGTTAAAAAAATACGTTTTAATTTTAACAAATTACGACATTATGTTCGTATCGTCGATACGATCAAAATTGGACTAATATTGAATATTTTTTAATATAGCTATTTTATTATATACTATATATAAGCTCCAACCGACCCGAATCATATACCCATTTTCAAATTCACATATTGGCGCCCTAAACTAATAGTATTTATTAACTTTATACCTTTACTTTTCCATATTTCATTTTACGTTTTACTCATATATCGTATATTGGTTGGAACATGTTAAAAAAATACGTTTTAATTTTAACAAATTACGCCATTAAGATCGTATCGTCGATACGATCAAAAGTATGTTTTAATGTTAACAAACTACGCCATTATAATCACATAGTCAATAAGATCGAAATGAGCCTAATATTGAATATTTTTTCATGTATTTATTTTATTATATACGATATATATACGCGCCAACCGACCCGAATCTTATATCCACCTTTAAACTTACATATTAGCCCCCTAAACTTATAATATTTATTCACTTTACATCTTTTAGTTTTCTATATTTCATTTTACGTTTTAGTCATATATAGTATATTGACTGAAATATGTTAAAATGTCGGTAGCTACTGTTCATGAACCCGGTGCAAAGCCCGAGCTTATAAACTAGTTATATTATAAATATAAACATTTATCAAGGAACTCATTTACTTTTCATCCTATATTTCTCACACATTTGTTATATTTACATTTTACCCCCCCTAAATTTATAATATTTATTTATTTTATATCTTTTAATTTTTTATATTTCATTTTACGTTTAGTCATATATCATATATTGATTGAAATATGTTAATAAAACTAGTTATCAAGAGTTCCCGGGCTTCGCGCCGGTTATAAACTGTAATAGATTTTATCAATAGCAGTAACATGAATTTATATGAAACATAAAGTTTGTACATATGTTGTCAAAAGAAAAGTGAATATGACGGACTTTATGCATTGTGTTGGGTATTTAACTATATACTTACAATAAAAAAAGTTATAAATATATCAAACCAATGGTTCATCTTCGTGTCAAATGCTAGTATATATAATACAATGAATGTGTAAAATTAAAAATAGAAAAGTATAAAGTAAAAAATAAAACTGAAATACGTTTAAAATACATATATAATCGTAGTATATATGGTATATAATAAAATAATTACATTAACGATACGATTATAATGGTGTAATTTGTTAAAAGTTAAAACGTATTTTTTTTAACATATTTAAGTCAATATATGATATATGAGTAAAACGTAAAATAAAATATGGAAAACTAAAAAATATAAAGTAAATAAATATTATAAACTTAGGGAGTTAAAATGTAATTATTGCAAATGTTAGGGGTTTAAACTGTAAATATTGTAAATGTTGTGAGCACTGTTCATCTGGTTCCTAATAAATGTTATTATCTATAATACGTTTTAATTTTAACAAATTGCACCATTATAATGTATCATCGATACGTTCAAAATAAGTCTAATATTGAATATTTTTTTATAATTATATTATTATATACCATATATACTACTATCATCGATATGTTATTATTTTACACATTTATCATATTATACATACTAGCATTTGACTTTCGTCCTTGTGGTTTGATATTTATAACGCTTTTCGTCCCCCCCCCCCCCACACACACACACACACACTATCTATATGTTAACAACCACGTAAAATAGACTTCAACTGCAATGGATAACTTTTTTTATTGTAAGCATATATTTAAATATCCAACACAATGCATAAAGTCCATCATATTAACCTTTCGTTTGACAATATATGTACAAACTCTTTGTTTCATATAAAGCCATGTTACTACTAATGATAAAATCCATTAGGCTATGCATACTCAACCCTCCCAACCCCATTGCCACATCAGCTTTTTCGCAAACCCACAATTAACACTCTGGAACCCTCTCTGATTAGTACCAACCTCCAACCCTCCCAACCCTCTCACACACAACACACACACACACACAAAACTAACTCTATTTATCAGTAGCTTCTCACAAAACAAACGGCTTCAGGAGACCGCTCCCTTCCCCAGCCTGCCCAACCTGCTGCCGGTGTATCAATACCCGCCCAGCCTGCTTCCAACCCGTCGAAACCCCACACGCCGTTATCCACGGCCTTACAGTTTATAACCTGGTGCGAAGCCCGATGGCTCTGATACCTAGTGTTCAAATATGAATGTAAAATAAACTATATAAAAACATGTACTACTTTTAAGAAAAATATATATATTCATAGAACAGATTATATCATTTTTCAAAATAAGAACAGATTATATCAATGACTAGCATTTATTTCATATATTGTGTTAAAGATTCATAAGCCTATATATGGAATTAGAGATGCATAAAAATAAAAGAAAAAAAGTCCAAGAATAAAGCCTTAAAAAACTCAAGCCTAACCTAGCTCAACCTAAAGTCACTCAAACCAACCTTTTCCTAAGACCCGATAAAAGCCAA
This sequence comes from Centaurea solstitialis, assembly GCA_030169165.1. Taxonomy (NCBI): domain Eukaryota; kingdom Viridiplantae; phylum Streptophyta; class Magnoliopsida; order Asterales; family Asteraceae; genus Centaurea; species Centaurea solstitialis. Next base: position 66,271,845 of record CM058043.1, read on the forward strand.
ACTTTAAAGTCACTCGAGCCAACATTTTCACAAGTCCCGATTAAAACATGCTTGGAAGTAGAGATGGCCAAACCCAACCAGTTATAACCGGCCCGGTCGGTTAACCGATAATCGAATCGGTCGTCAACCGGTTATAACCGAACCGATTCGTAACCGGTTAAGAGACCGGTTAATCTGATCAGTTAAGGTTTTGGCATTTTCCCATAATCGGTTATAACCAGACCGGAACCGGTTATACCGGGGCCGATTTAATTAAAAAAAATAACCGTTTTATATACGTTATTATAGCCGTTTGTTTGGCCTTTTTACCCCAATATACCCTATAAATAAGTTATTTGGTGTTTGGGTTGAATACCAAGTTACCAACTTACGAAAAACGCAAAATTCTCGCTATAATTTGTGATTTCGTGTTCTCGAGTTTCGACTCTTATTTGTTTCTCGCAAGTTTTACTCTCACAACTCTCATCTATTTTAAATTTATAATGTTTAAATAATTTATAAAGTTTAAAAATAAAATAATAATAAAAGTAGCCTTAACTGATCCTTAACCGGTTACGTAACCGGTTATAACCGATCGAGGTTAACCAGTTTACTGTTAAGCTTAAACAGTTAAGACTCCGGGAGCCCTTAACCAACAGAACCATAACCGGTTACGGCCGACTACTGTTTTTAACTGAACCGATCCCTAACCGGTTATAACCGGCCCGAGACCGATTTTTGGATATCACTACTTGGAAGTAAAGCCTTTTCTTTGGTCTAAAAAAACATGTTTGAAAGGCTTGAATCTTATGCATATCTAGTCAAAATGTCTTCGGATTTGGTCTTAATAGAACCGTTCCAAAAAAGTGAAATTATTCCAATACGAGGGTTGAATGTAGGCCCTGCACGCGCAACCTTTCATGGCTAAAAATGATACACAACCATGAGCCATCAATTATTGCTATGATCCTCTTGGGTCCAATCCAGTCAGCCAGAACAAAATTCTTTGTTCATCATCAAATGATTGATCCACTTCATAACTAGCCTTGGGTTTAAAAAACTATGACCAATCTAGGATAATAGTTTTAATCGAGTCTAACCAAGATCTAATATGACGGTTCTAATCAATCCTAACCAATATCGACGATGATAATTCTTTGAATAAAACAATCTGGAAGTGTCAAAAACTTCAAAAAGATAGTCGGTGTAAGGGCCTGTTTGTCTAGAGGTAGGAGAATAATGATTGGATAGCTTATCATAAGTTATGAAACTTGGGTTTGAGTCTTTTATTGATGTTCTCACTATCGCTTTTTGTTGATCCAAGCTCTCCTAGGACTAATGAAATAATGTTGATCCTGATCCTACTTAGTGTAGATACTTTATTTATACTCAAGCTTGAGGAATTATCACTGAGATAATTCTCTTTGATTATTTTATTATCAAGCGTCTGATTTGTAATATATAGTATCTACATCAGAGACTCTCTGAGTTTGTTCAGTATCCCTAATGTATGACATACAAAAATGAAGTATCAATCCTCAAGTTAAAGAAGTCAAGCTTAAAGAATCACCAGCGATATCGAAGAAGTAGCTGATGATAGAGTTTAGGCCGCTCGTGATCTGAAGACGGATTTTAGTAATAGCTACCTGACTACCACATGCTGACGCTCAACAGGGAGTTCACCTCAGTGATTCGTTGATGTCTCCAAGTGTAATAACGAAAATTAGGAATGTAATTGTTTTGGTGGTTGAGGTCTTTTTGAGAATTTTCTAAAGTTAAATGGACTATATATGTTATTGAGAAAGTTGCTAATTTAAGTAAACCTTGGGCTTAGGCTTTTTCTAGTAAACAATTAAGGCTAAGGGCCCATTGGCCCATCCTATAACAAGGATAGTGGCTTAGGGTTTTAACAATTAGGGTAAAAACAACGGGGTGTTTGTGTGTGTTTTTTAGAGCAACATAAGCAATCCTCATCATCATCGCATCATCATCTTCTTCGGTAGCTTGGGTAAGATTATGGATTTAATTTTTTATCTTAATTAATCTAGGGTTTGTTAAGGTTGAACTGTAAATCCAATTGTGGTTTATTTAAGAGATTTTAAGCTTCTGAGTTTGGAGAATGGGGTACCAAGTTTGATCTCCTCGAACCTGGAATTTCCATTGTTGGGCTGTGTCGAAGTTGTCCGAATCGGACTACTTGTTTTCCCTGAATCGGATAAGGCCAAAGGCCGATTCGAATAAGGCCAAAGGTCGAACCGGATTTCCAAGTTGTTCGTATCGGACTTCTGGTTGTCCGTACCGGACTTCTGGTTATCCGTATCGGACTTTCTAGTTATCCGAATCGGATTTTGGGAAGTTTCGACCCTAGGATTAGGTTTTTCTGAGGAATAACTCGTAGTGATTTGCTTCTATAACGGAACCCCCGTGCTGAGTCTGCCTAGGGGTGCCATAGTTAGATAATCTCCCCCGATTAGATAAGGTCACTAATGCCTTAGAGTATTTTACAGATTCATTAGGCGAGAAGTATTGGGGAAATCGGTCTAGGCTCAGGTGAGTTCTCTTGCCAAATCTTTCTAAACTTCAAATGTTTCCGGATCATGACTTATGAAATATTTACTGAAAACGACTTACTAAATGTTTATTGAAAATGTTTTCTTGTCCAATTCTTCTTTGTTATCTGATGATCATCTTTATACCTATAAGCATGCTATTATGGTTTATCTACGTGTTTAATTGTGCGGGGTGGGTTGCATAGTGAACAATGGGTACCAAGGGACAGTACATCCCTTGGGAGTGGATGAGTGGTGTGGAGCACGAATAAGTTTTCTCCTCCCTTAAAAGGGTATCTACACGGGGAGGCCTGCCACAATTGTTGTCACGGGGTGACGGGTTCATTGTCCATAATGCACCCCCCAAATTTGTTAATAAATGAATTTATTTAGGCCAGCGGACCCATTTGTGAAGCTCGAGCAGCAGGTAAAGGAAAGGAGAAAGTGAGCGACTAGAGTAGCTTTTTTTTAGATCCTTAGTTGTTTAGTCTAGTATCTTATCTCAGCTGTGGAGGGTTGTTCCACTGCCACTTCTAAACTATTGCTTTAACCTTTGACATAGGCATTTTGCTATTAGTATCTATATATTTTCGCTGCGTTAGATCACCGGGTTTATTGTTATTATTGTTTATGTTGTTTGTTTGGGGTGTTACACCAAGGACCAGCGACTCTTTGCACTGATCAAAGGCGAACACCTGATGAAACATATTTGTCTTATTATCTTTAATGCACGTAGAGGTTATCCATGCTTTTACTTACATAGTACAAAATAGACGTTCTATTTACTGTTCCCTCCGTATTTATCAGCCCATAAACCAACTGTTTGCTTTTTACCCACTATGTTTTCTTACGCATGGGTATATTTTAATAGCAAATAGTACACTTAATCCACTAGATACACAACACGTGTAAAAGTGACCATGCCATGCATTTAATGCATACAGTATAAATAGAGACCTTGGGGTTGTTCTTCAAACACACCTCGCTCTCTCTAATCTATATTGAAACCTCTCTTTAGTTTCTTTCTTTCTCTCTTTCTCACTAGTGCATTAGTGAAAGCTTAGTGTAACTTTAGATTGTTTAGATTAGGTTAATCCTATATCTTATTCCACAACAATCTTGTAAATTCAGTTTGTTATAATACAAAAAATTTAAAAGTGAAACAACTTGTGTCATTTGTATTCAACCCCCCTTTCTACAAATCCTTATCACTTGAAGGCTACCCTTTGGGACCAACAACTGGTATCAGAGCGTGTTCAAGCTCTTTCTTTACTTCTTGAATTTTCTTATGATCTTACTCATCTTCTTAGATGGTTATTCAAGTTCAAGCTGGTAAGGATAACTACTTTTGACATAGGATCTCTTACCAAACCTCCTAGATTCAACAAGGACAGCTTCCTTCTCTGGAAAACTAGAATGGAACTTTTCCTCGCTGGATCTGATTCTCAAATTCCATACTTCTTGGAAAATGGACCTTACGTCCCCACTCAAACAGTACACGCTGTTCCTGCCACTAATACTGAACCAAGAATCCCTGCTAGGGAAATTGAGAAGCCCATTCCAAACTGGTCTGATGAAGACAGACATCTTGTCAACATCGACACTAAAGCAAGGTCTCTCATTTCTAGTCTCTAACTGATGACATCTTTCACTCTATATGTCATCTTAGGACTTCTAGAGAAATTTGGAACACTCTATGTGTGAGTCCGTGAATCTGTGAGGAATCGATATACTATTCACTGGAAGCGATTATAGACGATAATAACGCTCAAACAATGAGAAGCAAGCTAAAGAAGTTAATACACGCAAAGAAAAGTCGATAAGCTTTTTACGTAAGATTGCATGTATTGATAGAAGATAGTTGCTTGATTACATACAAACTTAACTAGTGACTCGTTTATATAACGTCACATATTATAAGAACAGTCCTCAGAGTCCATGACTCTTTACATAAAGGACTCAAAAGTAAACTAAACTATTGTAACTATTAAGAAATATCAAAAGAGGCCCCCGGACTTCTTTAAAACCAAAATACGATCTAACAATCTCCCCCTTTGGAAAGAAGTCAGTAGGGCGGCGAAAACTTGAGTGCTGGCTCCCACTCAGAAAGTTGCAAGTACTCATCCCACTCTTGAATCGTCCTCGTACGAAGTTGCATGGCAACTTCAACTCTTCTTAGCTTCAGTCTCTCTTTCAGCTTCTCCTCGATCAAGTCCATGGCATCAATTATCCTTTCTTTGCCTTGATTAGACTTTACTTTCGGAACCTTGTCTTCCAGGAGTCTGCTCTTCAACCCGTTGTAAACATACAGAAGGGTGCCGTCACAGAAGATGGATAGCTCGCTGAACCGCATGAACTTCTGTTGTTTCTTTTTGAAAGTACAGTAAACAACACCATGCTTCGGAACCTTCGTCGGAAAGTAGAGCAAGTATTGGTCTAGAAGATTAAACTGCAGGTTGGGAGAAAGCAGGTTTACCTTCTGTTGTCGGCTTTCGATGGCCATCTGGTAGTCGGTTAAGTGCGCGAGGTTGATCGCGTGTCGAACATACCTCTTAAGAATTGGGCCCTGAAGATGTTTGCTGAGGGTGAGGAGATCTTTGAGATCAATGCTGTCTAGATCGGCTTTCGTAAACATGTACTCTTTGAGCTTCCCGTCGGGTCTGCCTGGGTTGTACCTGAGAACGTGAAACTGAAGGAACATTTGGTAGCCGTATCGGTAAGGTCTGACATCTGTCACTTTGACAAACCGATGGTTTTTCCTGATCCGTCTATGTTCCACCCAGCTCGCCTTATGCTGATAGACGTAGGCAGTCCTGCAACGTAGTTTCTTCATGTGAGATAAGCCGAAGAAGACCTTCTCAGACCACTCATGTAGTCTTTCCTATTGGAAGATCTGGGAGAAGGATTCCTCCAAGAAAGGTCTGAAGATCATGGAGTGGTTCCATCCAAGTTGGATGGGCTGAGCAGTGGTAGTAGTTGTGGGAGCCGTATCGACCTCTGGCAGCTGAACCGTTGGAAGATAGATGTCGTAGTCAGAGTTGCTGATGATGTCGTCGCCTCTTTTCCAGAATCTGAGGCTCTGGGCAAGCTGATTCAGAATCCTCCTAGCCTCCTCCGAAATTCGAAGCTCAGAAGGATTCGTCGGTGCTGTGTTTGGATCAATCAGTACAACCTCTGGAGTGACCTTCTCGTGAGAGAACTGGATCACCTCATCCAATAGAATTTCCTGATAAACATACTCCTCGGCGTCTAGCGTTGATCATCTTCAGAATCTAGAGAATCCGCATTGTCTGCTGGCGGATCTGCCTGAGGATTTGTAGAGGTCGGTGCAGCAGCAGATCCGGAAGCAGAGGCAGGGGCAAGGTCGATGCGCATTCTCTTGGTCGGTTGGACCTCCCCCTCATGAGGACCTGCGGCCGGGTCGTCAGGATCATCATGCCCTCGTTTTGAGGACTGAGTTTGAGACCGGCACGTGGCCTCAAGTTCACGGATACGGCGCTGTGCAATCTCAATCTGTTGATCCCTGGCTGCGATCATCGCGTCCCTCTGGCGTAGTTGCTCAGTTATAGCATCTATCTGGTTCGTGAACGCGACGATCATGAGCTGATGTTCCTGTTCGGAGACATAGCCAGGAATCTCTTTTGGAATCGTCGGTGGTTGCAGGCGGAGCAAAAGAGTGGTGGTGGTGCGAGTCTGAGTGACAGGTGGTGGCTGGACTTCCATAGACTTGCCTTTAATAAGGCGTCTTGCTTCCTGTAGCTCTATCTCTCTCTCTCATCATTTGCTCGCTGTAGAGCCTCAATCTCGGCGCGGCGAGCTTTGTCTGCTTCTTCTCTATCGGCCAAGGCTTTCTCAATAGCCTCCAGCCGTCTGTTCTTTGCCTCTTCAGCTCGTTCGAGAGTCTCTAACCTGCTTTGGTCATTTTTTAGGATACTGTCCGAATCCGAGGGAAAAGTTCCCAGTGGTGCCATCAAGGGTTCATTTCGAAACCCAGTAGACAAGGAACGCCCCTCAAAGGTGCTTCCTTGGCTTGAGCTCAACTGAGTAGTGTAGTCAGAAGCAGCAAGGCCTCGGGTCAAATCACCCAGTAGTGTTCTAGAAGAAGAAGAGACGTTAAACGTTGATACAAATGGCTCTAGGACTCGATCTGCACTCAAGGATGACGAGAGTTAGGGCAGTGTCTCTCTTAACTCAACACCGATCATCTCCAAATGAGTGAAAGGTGGAATTTGTGGTAATTCCCCGTGTGAAGATGAAACGACCACCCGTTGAGAGGTGGTCGAGTGGGTGGCAAGGATGTGCAAGTGTGCTGGTTGGCTGCCAACGACTTGACTAGTCAGCATTTGCTGACTAGCCTCAGTATGGGATGCCTCTGTGGAGGATAGACTCTGGTTTGGTTGGGTTCCGGTATCTGGCTGCCTAGGATGGGCCTCTTCCTCTACGACCTCTTGAATGGTTTCTATCACCGCTTCATCCTGACGGGCCTCATTACCTTCGGCCTATTTTCCCTCTGGGCCCTTGCTTTCACCCTCAAATCCTTCACTGCCTTCTAAATCCATCCAAGATTCCATCACATCATCTTGATCATCTTCCTTGTTGAGAGTGAGGTCCTCCGTACCTGAGTAGTCCAGGAGTTGCTCAGATCGTTCAGAGTTGAACGAGGAAGTAGAAACATCATCTAAGGCTCTTTCGCCTTTTCCTTCTTTGGGATCCGCATCCGAGGTCGTCTTCTCGGATGAACTATCTTTCGGATCACCGGAAGGATCTTCTGGCTATCTGGAGGTTGTCGCCTTGTGAGATGGTGATGGCGCACGGGCATGTTCTTGTGGGGATGCTTCCATGCCATCACCCGTATGGTGAATTGGCGAAGAGTGTTCCAAAACCTCCGAGATCACAGGGAATGGCGTGGGCGGACGACGATGAGGAATGTACTTCTTTACCCTCGGCGTTGGTAGTTGAGGATCCTCTAGCATGCGGCATCTAAGCATCTGAAGACGCGTCTCAGTAGAGGTAGTAGCAGCAGATGATGTTGTGGCGTGAGCGGTGGCGGATCTTCGTATAACTCTACCCAGGTTTTCCCTCACGTCAACACTCAGTACGCCCGAGCCAGAAGCTCCCCCAGTGGAGCCTCGGCGCCCCGCACGTAAGGCACGAGGGCTAGAAGGGACGGGTCGCGCACCTTTGGTAGGACCTTCTGGTTTTGGAGGGTCCATAGGTGCGGCTTCTAACCCTAAGTTCTCCCTATACCTAACAACACTCGCCGCTCGGTGGTCAGCCGTGTTTAGAACATGTACTGGAATGGGCATCTCGTACTGGCCGGTAGTGTATTCGCGCTTGGTCACCCTAGAAATCAGCTTCGGCTTAACCACGGGATGTCTGGCACGGCGTCTCACCTCCGGGTTACGATCCATATGGTTACGTATGATAAGCCCTATAAAACGTAACCACGGGATCGAGTGGTGTCGCGTTCTCTCTCTTCCCGTCATATCCTTGGTGATGTCCAGCCAGATCTGAGCTGCAACGTCGATCCGTCGTCCGTATGCTACGGAGTGGAAGATATGCCAGAATTGCGTCGTCGCCTTGTCCGTCCCCTTTGTCTTTGAGGACAAGCATCGGTCCATCAGATTGAACATCTGAGACCAAAGGGGAGGCAGCATACTTTGAGTCACCTGTGATACGCCGTTCAATTCGCTGGTGACTCCAAGAGCGAGGATCTCGCTGAACAGGATTGGTCCAGAAACGAGAGGGTCGAAATCCTCGTGGCCATCGTCAGTAGCTGCTGGGAGGTGTAGAACTCGTCGGAGGTCCTCCATGTTGAAGACTAGTTCGGTTTCATCTACGCGTCCGACGATCGAGAAAATGCCGACCGAGTCTCGAGTACAGCAGTGGCCCAGAACTGCTGTAAGTAAATTTCGGGCACTTTGACAGTGGCTCTCTTGGCGTAGGCGATAGAGTGCGCACATAGGATTTCTCGAATAATGGTGTGCTACACCTCAAGGTTGTTCAGTTCCACATACTCGTTGTTGAAGAGTATGGGACGAATCAACTCCGGAGCAATCAAGGCTCGGTCAGCCTCGTTGTCGATCGGAGATGGAGGGTTGTTCTGTTGGTTTGCCATCTCTGACAGAAACACAAAACAAGTTAGTAATTTTAGAACCCTCGATATTTTGAACAAGTGTTTGATAGAAAATCTGAGATGGGATTCTGTAAACTCCGAATCAGTCTTAGAAGAATCTCGAATCGGGATTTATCAAGATTGATTCGGTATAAAGAGAATCCCGAATCGGGTTTTTATCAAGCACTTAGGATCATGTTTTGACATAACCTGAGTCTGAAGTTGATGAATCCCGATTCGGGATTCATCAAGATCTAACTCAGATTAGTGAATACTTGATCGGTACAAAAAAGTCCCGAATCGGGATTATGTGAACACTGAATCGGGATTGGTACAAATCCTGAGTCGCTCTATGGACCAATCCCGAATCGGGATTAGTTAAGACCGAGTCGTAAGGAGAACCAAGTCCCGAGTCGGGGATCAAATCATCCCGAATCGGAATAAATATGTATAAAAAGAAAAAAATACCAACAGTTAAGATTCGAGTCGGGAAACTCGAAAACCCCAAATCAGGATTATTCAAGTCTCCCGAATCGGGAATTAAGAACAACTTGAGTCCCGAATCAAGAACATTCAAGAGTCCCGATTCGGGACTTATGAATGTCGATGCGGGACAACGCGGCTGTCGGTTTTCCGAGCCCCAAATCAGTCCAAAACAAGTATTTTTAAGCCTAAAACTAGTAACAAGAAATACATTATCAATATAAACTAGTTTAGAATGAAGTTTGGACCGATCTAACGTCCCGAAACCCCATTCCAAGGACTTATAGGTTTTGGGTTTCGTTCGAAGCTTTTAGGCTTCAATCTGATCACGAAACATAGTTGATTGATGAAATTAAATGCATAGAAGAGTTCGTGATCTTACCAGGAATGTCGGGAACTAATAGGATCGAGAAACGGAGCGATAACGAACGCTCGGGGAAGCCAGGAATCAAACGGTCGTTCGGGTCGTTCTTCGTGTTCTTGAAGGAGCAGCTGAGAGAGAGAGAAAAGGTGATGGATATTTTTGAAACTGATATCTTTCAAACAAGAAATCCCACTTTTATATTTTCAGTCAACGTATCAGTTGTGTTGATAAGTTATCTGATAAGTTCTCCTTGTGTCTCTCTCAACACTCAACTATCAAGAAATGACAGAATGATCCCTGGACTTGAGTTTTGAAAGAATTACAAACATCCCCTGAACTTGTAAGTTTGGAAAAATTTCAATTTAGGTTCCTGAACTTGAAGTTTTGAAAAATGGCAAGACTAGTCCCTGATCAATTGAGATTAGGAACTTGTCGTTTCCACCCCCTGAACTTCCAAGTTCACAGCTTATACAAGTTCAGCCCCTTAACATTATCGAAACGACTAACCTGGTTTATTTCATCGGGAAATAAAAGATTTAATCCCGAGACTGGATTCTTCATGAGTTCTGAAACAGATAATTAGAAATCGTATATGATAACACCAAAATTATACATGTTTTAGTTATGCTTAATTGTCTAATTTCGCCCCATTTCTCACCCATTTCTGGTCTAAATACTTACATTTTGGACTTATTCTTACTTTTATAGGTTTTGGAGGCCATGGAATGGAAAAGCACGGAAAAAGGCGAGAAAACGTGAAAATTGCATAAAGTCAATCAAGTAGCCATTTCGCTTCCGTGAAGTTTCAAGTTTGGCGCCGCCAAGTTCGTCAAAGTTGAAATCCAGGGTTTAACCTAAGTGTTTCGCGCCGCGAGGTTGCCTCTTGGCGATCGCGAAACGGGCTCCGAGTCTCTCCTTTTAAATACTGGCCTCCTCCTTCAGTTGAAAAGGAGAGGTGTGTGTAATTCTGAATAGTAGAGTCCTCTGGTGTTAGAGAGAGAGAGAGTTATTCTGCCGATACGCTGCGGGGTTTGATTCTCGATCATTCGTCGTTGTACTGTCGGTATAATGTCTGTTTCTACTCTTTTGTTTTCTGACTCTATGATGTTTAGTGAGTAGTTTTCTGTAGTGGTACTTATTATGGTTGATAAACCTTGTGGATGATGATTTTATGATTTAATGTTTATTGGTTTGTTTTTGGTTCATTGAATGTATGTTATGGTTCCGATTTGATTCGTATTGTATGGTTATTTGAACTCGTTGGTTGGGTGTATCTGTTGAACCAAGATAGATAGACTCCGATAGGTTAATCAACCTTTCTTGACCTTCCCTTCGGAACTCGGAGAGTTGTGTTAGGTCGTTACTCGGACCGAGAGCGACCAGATAGTAGAATACCGTGCAATAGAGATAGAATTGGGTGACTGGTACTAGATTGCCTGACAAAGAGTCTATGTATTGGGACTACCAGGACCAAAACCTAGTTGACAGCCAAAATAATCACATGCTAGGGTGTCCCAGACATAAATTTCTACAATAACCAAAACAACCAAACATTTGGCCAATTTAAATCATCCACTTGGGGATTCATTATACCATGATAAGTACTACTGTTTTCATTCATATAGTTTTAAATAATCTTTTATTGCTTTCTTAGTTTCTTAGTTAATTTAGTCGTCTTTTAATTAATTAAACCTTTTTCATAAAAAACCCCCAAAGCTTTAGGTTAATTAAACTAGTCAAGATTAATAGTCTACAAAACTTGACCGTTCCCAGTGGTAGATACGATACCTGGACTTTCCTACACTATATTACTCACGATCAGGTACGCTTGCCTGTGAATGTGGTAAGACAGTGGCTAGGCATTAGAGGTTAAAACTTGTTTCGTTTTTATATACGATAATTACCACATCAGTATATTTGAACATCGGGTCCTGAACAGATGTATTCAGAAGCCGTCTTTCGGTTCTACAAACTGCAAGTAAAGAATAAGAATGGTATCCAAAGCAGTTTGGATCCGATAGAGTTAGCAATACATAACACTTATACAATTGCTCCCCCTAGGTGTATGCAGTACCGAAGCTCCCCCTATACACATGCATATAATAATAAGACTGTCTCCCCCTAGAAATTAGCCGGGGGATCTAGCATGCCTAATTTACTAAGCAAATAGTAATGGCGTTTCTCGTCAAATGCTTTGGTGAACAAGTCAGCTATCTGACGTTCACTTTCAACAAAGAACAGTTCAACGTTACCTTTCTCGATGTGATCTTTGATAAAGTGATATCGAATGTCGATATGTTTTGTCCGAGAATGTTGAACTGGATTTGCCGCAATCTGAATGGCACTGCTAAAGTCACAGTAAATAGGAATCTGATGCATGGTATAACCATAGTCCGCCAGTTGAGTTTTCATCCAAAGAACCTGTGAACAACAACATGCTGCGGCGACATATTCTGCCTCAACGGTCGAGAGAGAGACACATTTCTGCTTTCTTGAGGACCAACTTACCAACTTGTCCCCGAGAAACTGGCATGCTCCTGATGTGCTCTTTCTGTTTAACTTACAACCTGCATGATCTGAATCTGTAAAGGCTGTTAGCTCAAAACCAGAATCCTTAGGGTACCAAGGGCCAAAGTTAGGTGTGCCCTTCAGGTACTTAAGGATTCTCTTGACCGCTCCGAGATGAGATTCTCATGGATCGCATTGAAAACGAGCACAGACACACGTGGCAAACATAATGTCGGGTCTACTGGCCGTGAGATAAAGTAGAGACCCAATGATCGCACGATAATTCTTTTGGTCAACCGGATTCCCTGATAAATCAGCATCCAGTTGAAAGGACGTGGACATTGGGGTTGAAGTAGACTTAGGTCCAGTAAAGTCAAATCGTTTAAAAATGTCATGAGTATATTTGGACTGGTTTATAAAAATCCCTTGCGGGTTTGACAGACTTGAAGTCCTAAGACAAACGTAAGTTCGCCCATCATACTCATCTGAAATTTGGACTTCATTATCTGCTCAAACTCAGTGCAAGACTCATGGTTTGTAGATGCAAAATGATATCATCCACGTAGATCTGTACTAAGGTCAAATGATTATCTGACCTTTTGAGAAACAGGGTAGGGTCGACAGTACCTTTTTGATATCCGGACCCAAGCAAGTAAATGGTAAGAGTTTTATACCAGGCGCGAGGTGCTTTCTTCAAACGGTAGAGTGCTTTGTCAAGCACGTAGACGTGTTCTAGATACTTAGGATCAACAAACCCCTCGGGTTATTCGATGTTTACTTCCTCTTGAAGTTCTCCATTTAGGAACGCGCACTTAACGTCCATCTGGAAGACCTTCATGTTCTTGTGAGCAGCATACGCAAGAAAGATCCTAATGGCCTCATTTCTGACCACAAGGGCGAATGTCTCGTCGTAGTCGATACCCTCTTGTCGACGATAGCCCTTGGCGACCAAACGAGCCTTATTGCGGATAATAAGATCGTTTTCATCTTTCTTGTAGCGAAAGATCCACCTCAAGTCAATGATGGATTTTCTCCATGGTCGTTCTACAAGGCGCCAAACTCTGTTTCGTTCGAATTCTGCTAGCTCTTCCTGCATAGCCCTAACCTAATCAGGATCTAAAAGTGCATCTTGGGTTTTGGCTGGTTTAAAATCACTCAGGAAGCCACCAAACAGAATGGCATTTTCATTTCCCTTTGAAGAGCGAGTTTTCAAAGGAGCAGATGGAATACCGATGATGTTGGTAGTGGAATGGCTTCTGGTCCATTTTCTAGAATGGGGAAGAGGATCATAATCCATGCTGTTTCTTGCGTCGTTCGCATCACGAACAGCTGATGATTGAAGACGATCATTCTGATCAATTTCTAACACTATCTCCAGACGAGGTTCTCGAACCACTTCAGCATAAGTTCTTGACGGAGAAGGTGGCGGAACAACTTCAGGAATTGGTGCAAGTACAGGGGACTCTGTCTGTTCTTAGACCGTTTCAACTGCAGTTTCTGGAGATTGTTGAGTTGTAGAGAGCTGAGAGGGGGAGAGAACAGTTTCCTCATTCACAATGTTAGAAGAGGATTCTGCTTCCACAATGGGGGACAGTACAGGCTCTGGTTCCATTGTACCAGAAGAAGTTTCTCCTACAGTTGCAGAGCCAGAGAAGCTCTCATTCACGAATGCATCAGTAGATATGGATGTTGAGGAAGGATTTGTCAGATCTGATGGAGCAAGAACAATGATGGGACCAACGAGGGTCGTTAGATCAAACTCTGCTAAATCAACAAAATCAGATGCAAACGAGTCAGTGGGTATAGTTGTGCTCGGTGGTGTAGACGTGTTCATTTCAGGAAAGATAGGACTTGCTGTACTTGTGCTGGTACCCGAATACATCTCGGTCTCAGAGAAGTCAACGTATCGACTTTCAATATAGATCGGGTCCGCTTGTTGTAGACACGGTAAGTCACAGAGTTGAGTGAATATCCAATGAAGATAGACTCATCTGACTTAGCGTCAAACTTTCCGAGATCTTCTCTGTTGTTCAGCATATAGCATACACAACCGAAAACCTTGAAAGATTTAATATTTGGCTTACGCTTGTTGACCATTTCGTAAGCAGTTTTATCAGTTGATAACACCAAAATTATACATGTTTTGGTTGAGCTTAATTGTATGACTTTATCCCATTTCTCGCCCGTTTCTGGTCATTTCACTCACGATTTGAGCTTATTATTGCTTTTGTAGGATTTGGAGGCCGTGGAACGGAAAAGTACGAAAAAGGCAAGAAAATGTAAAAAATGCACAATCTTGATCCAGTAGCCTTTTGGCGATCGCGAAGTCTCAGATCTGGCGCCACCAAGTTCGATAAAGATGAAATCCAGGGTTTGCCCTAAGTGCTTCGTGCCGCGAGGAAGCCGTCTGGCGAACGCGAAACGGGCTCTAGACGCTTCTTTTAAATACCAGCCTCCTCCTTCAGTTGTGATATGCACGTATAGAGTTAGATAGAGGGCTTGTGAGAGAAACATCTAGGTAGAGAGTGGTGTTGATCCAGCTCTCCTAAGACCTGATGAAATGATAATGATCCTGAATCTTTACTTAGTGAATAGGTTTTACTTCTGTTATAGCTTGAGGAATTATCACTGAGTCTGTTCAGTGTTATTCCATGTTACTTATGCTGTAACTTATTTTTATAATGATCAGGATCAGGATCAGGAGACGAACGAGTCTGTTCTGCAGTCTACTGATCCTGTCCACTGAAGTGAAGACCTCCTGAAGACATCAAGATCATACTCAAAGAACCATCAGCGACGTCGAAGAATTAGCTGATGACAGGAACAACATGCTCGTGATCTGAAGACGGAACTCAGTGATAGCAGGCTGCTCAATATCGTATGACATCCTGAAGATTCATCAGGATACAAGTGACCCTGAACAAACATCAGTTTCAGGACTCTACTCACTGATCAGTATCCTGATCCTGAAGGATTAGTGTAATGTCTTAGTCTAATGCACAAAAGGATTATCTGCCTTTACTGACACAAAAGTACATAAGGACAGTCACTTTACTGTTCCCTCCGTACTTATCAGACCTCAAGGCAACTGTTTACACACTTCCTCTTTTGCACACCATGCAAAGAGTATTTGTTTATAGTAAATAGTACAAAGGACCACTTACATTGTGACACGTACACAAAAGTGAGTCTGCATGCATTTAATGCATTGGGTATAAATAGGACTTGAAGAGATGTTCTCCATACTTCTTCTTCATCCTAAAAATACCCTAATCCTTTCTTTCTTATTTCCCTCTATGTTCTTTCTTTTCTTCATCTTCTCACTTTAGTGCATAGTGAAAGAAAGCTTAGATTGTTTAGTTTAGACTTATTGTCTTTTCTATTTCCGCAACAATCTGTAAATTCATATTGTTAATACAACAAGAATTTAAAAGTGAAAGTTTGTGTGATTATATTCAACCCCCCCCCCTTCTATAATCCCAAACACTATCCTTGCTTGAAGGTCACCTCATTGGGACCAACAAGTGGTATCAGAGCAGATACAAGCTCTCATTTTCTTCTCTTAAAAAAATCTTGTGATCCTCTCTCCTAATCCATGGCTCTTCAAGCTAAGGATAACTACTTTGATACCGGCTCTGCTGGAAAGCCTCCTAGGTTTAACAAAGACAACTTCTCTCTTTGGAAAACCAGGATGGAACTTTTCCTTTCTGGTTCTGATCCCCAGATTCCATACTTTCTGGAAAATGGACCACATGTGCCTACACAAACCGTCCACCCTATTCCTGCTGCAGGTGGCCAACCAGCTATACCTGAAAGGGAACTGGTAAAGCCTGTGACTGACTGGAATGATGAAGACAGACGCCTGGTCAACATTGACACTAAGGCTAGGTCTCTCATCGCCATGTCACTCCCTGATGATGTATTCCACTCTGTCTGCCACCTTCGCTCTGCTAAAGAGATTTGGGACACCCTCTGTGTTCAATATGAAGGTACTGCTGTTCTCATGGAATCAAGAAAAATTTTCTTGGTTCGTCAGTATGAAAGCTTTATTCATCAGAAGGATGAAACTCTCTCCCAGCTACATCAGAGATTCAACTGTCTTCTGATTGATCTGAAGACTATCGGTACTACCTATCCTAACTCTGAGGTGGTTACCAAGTTCATGGAAGCTCTTCCTGAACTTTGGGAAATCTACACCTCCTGCTTAACTATGTCAAAAGACATAAAGACACTCACACTAAGTGAGTTGTACGGTATTCTTCTTAACCGTGAACAACAGAAGAAACTGAAAAAGAATCTCATAAGAGATACTAAAGATAGCAAAAGTAACTCTGTTGCATTGGTCTCTGATTCAGTTCCTACTGTTGCTACTCCTTCTTCAGTAACTATTACTGAATTAGAATCCTCTGACTCTGACATGTCAGAAGATCCTGAATTCAATGAATCTCTTGCTTTATTAACTAAATCTTTTAGAAAGTTTGCCAAAAAGGGAAACTTCCATAAAAAGAAACCCTCTCTATAACTGACAAGCCTAAATCAGAACCTGTTGATAAGGCTACTGCTATCTGCTACAACTGTCAGGGCAAAGGACACTTTGCTAATGATTGCAGGTACAGGAAAAGTCAGTTTGCTCCCTCCTCTGCCAAATCTTCCTCTAAGAACCCCAAATACCAGCGCCTGAAAGAAAAATACAAGAAGATGAAAATTCAGCGCAAGGGTAAAGGTCTTATCGCTGAAGACTGCGATTGGGATGATGTCTCCTCTGATGACTCATCTGATGAGGAAGATACTCAAGTGGCACTGATGGCCATTATTGAGGAACCTACCTTAGCTCTCATGGCTAAGATAGAAGAGGTCCCTGAAGAGATTCCTCCTCAGGCTCCTGAAGCTTCTTCTTCCACAACTCCTGAAGCTTCCACCTCTGCGACTGATTCTCCCAGTCAGGTACCTGTTCCTCTTGTCCCTCTTGAAAGCTTAAATCAGCTGGACCTGGTTACTCTTGATCTCTACAAAGCCCTGAATGGTAAAACCTCTGCTGAGAAAATGAACATTGATCTTCGTGATCAACTCAGAGAATGCAAGAAAAAATAAAACAACTTACCATTCTGGAAGAAAACTATAGAGACCAGGTCACTGTTAATAAAACTCTTTGTATTGAAAGAGAAACTGCTCTTGCTGCCAAAGAAAGAGCCCTGGCTGAGTTGAATGCTGAAAAAGTCACCATCAAAGGATGGAGTGACGCCTCTGAAAAGGTTGATGAAATATTAGCCTCAGGAAGAAATGTTAAAAACAAAAGGGGTCTTGGATATACTAGTGGAGGAACTAGATCTGATTGTTCCATGCTCAAATTTGGAAAATTTGTTTCTTCTATCCCTGATCCTAATGCTCCTGAAAACATCCCTTCTCCTTCTAACACACACTCTGAAGGTGCTCCTAAGAGCAAAAAGAACACAGTCAAAGAAAAATCCAAAACTGTAACACCTTCAAAGACCAAGAGTCCTAAACCCAAGAACAAAGTTCTGGGTGGTGGTCCTTCAGTCTCAGGATCAAAATCTTTTTCCCAAAATCCTGTTCCCAGACTGAAGATTGACCTGAAGCAAAAGACTCTGGAGAAGAAACCAATTCCTCCTCTGTCCAATGCTAAAGGCATACTTGGTACTGGTCCTGCTCATCTGAAGTTCAAAGACTTCCTGGACTCCACTAAACGCTTTCAATATCGCAAATGTTATCACTGTGGATTAAATGACCATATTGCGAGTAAGTGTCCTGATGCTACCAAAGCTGAAAAATCAGCTAAGGTAAAGAAAACTCCTAAGACTGATAATTCAGTCAAAGGAAAGAAGGTTGTCAAGACTGTCTCTGCAGTCAAGACTCCAGCCTCTGGTACTGACAATTCAGTAAAGGCTGCCACTAACTCCACCAGTCCTACTGATACTTCTGGATCCATAGTTCTATGGGTACCAAGAAAAACTTAAACTCTAAATTCTACAGGACAAGGGCATCTGGTATCTGGACAGTGGATGCTCTCGACATATGACTGGTTCTAAATCTATCCTCTCTAACTACCGTGAAGAAAGAGGTCCTGCTGTGACCTTTGGTGGAAACGGTAAAGGCCAAACCCGAGGGTATGGCACACTGACCAACGGAGTAACTACGTTCAAAAGAGTTGCTTATGTTGAAGGCCTGATGCATAATCTTCTGAGCATCAGTCAACTGTGTGATAAGAATCACAAAGTCTCCTTCTCAAAGAAGAAGTGCAAAGTCAAGAACAGACGTAAGGAAGTTATTCTCACTGGAGTGAGACGTGCTGATATCTACATCATCAACATGAATACTTCCACTGACAACTTCTGTTTCGTATCACGTGCTTCTACTGATACAAATTGGCTTTGGCACAAGCGTCTTTCTCATCTCAACTTCAAGACGCTGAATCAACTCTGTATCAACAATCTAGTTGTTGATCTTCCTGACTTTCGCTATACAAAGGTATCTCTTTGTTCAGCATGTGAGAAAGGAAAACAGACCAGGGCTAGCTTCAAGTCCAAGCAGATATCCTCCATCAGCTCTCCTCTACAACTTCTCCACATGGATCTCTTTGGACCAGTCAACGTCCAATCCATTGCTGGAAAGAAATATACTCTAGTGATTGTTGACGAATATTCCAGATATACTTGGGTGTTCTTTCTTCGATCCAAGAGTGATGCTCCTGAAGAAATCATTCTGTTCGTCAGGAAGATGGAAAGACTCAACAACCTTACTGTTCGATCAATCAGGAGTGACCACGGAACTGAATTCAAAAACAGTACCCTGGAAACCTTCTTCGATCAGAAAGGCATCTCTCAGAACTTCTCCTCTGTTAGAACGCCTCAGCAAAACGGTGTTGCTGAACGTCGTAACAGAACCCTGATTGAAGCTGCAAGATCTATGCTGAGTGAAGCCAACCTTGCCACTCAATTCTGGGCAGAAGCTGTTAACACAGCTTGCTATACTCAGAACAGATCCCTGATAGTAAAGCGCTTCAGAAGAACTCCTTACGAACTCTTTCGTAACAGGAAACCCTCAATCGAACATCTCCATATCTTTGGTTGTGTCTGCTACATCCTGAACAACAAAGATAACCTTGGAAAGTTCGATTCCAAGTCTGATGATGGAATCTTCCTTGGATACTCCTCTATCTCTAAAACATACCGTGTGTTCAACAAACGAAGACAAGCCATAGAGGAAACGATTCATGTCAAATTTGATGAATCGGGTCCTACCTTTCCTCACCCTCATGAAAATTCTGAAATAAATCAGTGGGCTGACTCTTTCTTTCAAGTCCCTGAACCTCCCATTATTGATCCAACTCCTCAAGACCTTCCTGATGGTTTTGAAGAAGATCCTCCTATACCACCCACTGAAATACATACTCCACCTCTGATAAATGCCACTCCAATTACCCAAGTCACACCAACTGAACCTGATCAACCCACTAACAGTGAAGACTTCTCTCAAACCACTGTTAGTGAGCCTACTCTTACTAATCTTCTCCCTGATCCATCAGTAAATGAAGCTTCCACTTCAGGACAGGTGTATCAGCCACCTGCTCTTCGATGGACCAAGGATCATCCTATTGACAAGTTCTTGGTAATCCCTCCTCTGGCATTAAAACTCGACGTCAATCTGGTAACGTCTGTCTTTATGTTAATTTCATCTCTGAAAATGAACCTAAAGAAATAGATGATGCCTTGCGTGATCCTGCCTGGGTCTCAGCCATGCAGGAAGAGCTAGCAGAGTTCATCAGAAACAATGTCTGGCTTCTCGTCCCTAGGCCTCGAAAACGTACTATCATTGGTTCCAAGTGGATTTTTCGAAATAAACTTGATGAGATTGGTACGATTATTCGAAACAAGGATCGCCTTGTGGCTCAGGGATACAGGCAGGAAGAGGGCATTGATTACGATGAAACCTTTGCTCCTGTGGCTAGGCTCGAAGCAATTCGACTTTTCCTAGCCTTCGCAGCACATATGAACTTCAAGGTTTATCAGATGGACATCAAAAATGCCTTTCTGAATGGAAAACTTAATGAAGAATCTATGTGGCTCAGCCTCCTGGCTTTGTAGATCCTAAGTTCCCTGATCACGTCTACAAGTTAAACAAGGCTCTCTATGGGTTAAAACAGGCTCCTCGTGCCTGGTATGATACCCTTTCAACCTTTCTTCTCTCTAAAGGTTTTGTTCGTGGTAAGATCGATAGCACTTTATTTCTAAAGAAATATCCTAAGCATATCCTTCTTGTCCAGATATATGTCGATGACATTATTTTTGGATCCACCAATCCCAAACTCTGCGAAAAGTTTGAGTTGCTCATGAAATCTGAATATAAAATGTCTATGATGGGTGAACTAACATTCTTTTTAGGACTTCAGATCAAGCAATCTGAAAAGGGAATCTTTATCAATCAAGGTAAATATGTACATGAGATGCTGAAGAAATTTGATCTCACATCCTGTACACCGATGAAGACTCCAATGGCTCCTCCTCTATCACTTCACAAGGATTCCAAAGGGAAACCTGTTGATGTGACTCTCTACA
The DNA here is from genome assembly GCA_030169165.1 of Centaurea solstitialis. Classification (NCBI taxonomy): domain Eukaryota; kingdom Viridiplantae; phylum Streptophyta; class Magnoliopsida; order Asterales; family Asteraceae; genus Centaurea; species Centaurea solstitialis. Next base: position 66,292,416 of record CM058043.1, read on the forward strand.
GAGGAATGATCGGCTCTCTGCTGTATCTCACAGCTAGTCGCCCTGATATCATGTACTCTACATGCTTATGTGCTCGTTATCAGGCTGAACCCAAAGAATCCCATCTGACCGCTGTAAAGCGAATCTTCATATATCTGAATGGAACTCCTAATCTGGGTCTTTGTTACTCCAAGGACTCAGGGTATTCTGATAGTGACTTTGCAGGATGTAAGATTGACAGGAAAAGCACCACTGGTGGTTGTCACCTGCTAGGTGGCAAGTTGGTGAGTTGGACTAGCAAGAAACAGAACTCTGTGTCCACATCAACCGCTGAAGCTGAATATGTTGCAGCAGGAATCTGTTGTGCTCAAGTCCTATGGCTGAGAAATCAACTTCAGGACTATGACATACAACTTTCTAAAATTCCTATCTACCGTGACAACACTTCAGCGATAGCCATCGCTAACAATCTTGTCTTACACTCCAAGACAAAGCACATTGAAGTGAGATATCACTTCATCAGGGATCATGTGATGAATGGTGATATTGAACTCCATTTTGTCCCTACTGAATATCAGCTTGCTGACCTTTTTACCAAACCACTGGATGTAACGCGTTTTATATGCTCATCAGTGAACTTGGGATGTTAAATCCTGATGATTGAAGTTTATCAGGACAAACAGTTGTTAAATCCTAAAGAATAACTTTTCTCAGGACTCTTTCTTTAACAACTCCTGAATGAAACTCTCATCAGAAGATAACTCTATTCAGTACTTACAAAATCTTTGTTCAAAATCCGAATACTGATGATTCTCAGGTAAGTACCTCTACTCCTGAAACCTTATCGCATTAAATGTGATAAGAGGATTTTCCCAAAACAGTACTTATCTGATAAGTACTCTAATTCCAAGAAAACAATTCTTTCATCAAAATGGAATTATCCCCTGAAAAGGTGGTTTTTAAGTTTTCGAATAAAACAAACTTTTCATCTGCACTGACACGTAATGGGACGTTTCCTGTTCCCCACGACGTGTGTCAGGCGCGTGAACGCGCGTAGAACTTCCTTTTTTCATCATTACGTTTGAATTTAGCCGCCCTTTTCTCTCTCATCCATTTTCTCTCTCCTACCACGAGGTATAAAAACCTCACTCGTAACCCATTTTTCTCTTTACGCTTACAATTCTCTCTCATAGAACTCAAGCAAGAAAAGCTATTTACGCTCTAATCTGCATTCTCAAGAACACCAAGAACACACACTTACCACTTCCTTAACAAGATCAACGTAAGTTTCTTTATGTTCTTTGTTCTTTCCACAATCTAAGTTGGCATTCTTCTCTAAAAACAACTTATTTTGATAAACGTTTTTCCAAAAACCCTAAGATCACTTCGTTTGATCTTAGTTTTCCCAAAATCTTCTAAGATTTTTGTTAAAACTGTTTAAAATGATTTTTCTTATTTCTTTAAGAACAATCATAAACTCCTATTTTGATAATTCTTCATCAAAATAGAAGTTCTTTTTAATACCAAAACACATTCCTTTTGTGTATTTTGGTATCTAATCCATTCCAAGTATAAAGGATTTCACCACTTTTATGAACATATTCTGTGTTCATTGAAAAGTGAAGAAAAATGCATATTTTGGATCCTTAATCATCCACATATGTTATTTTTGTTCATCCACAGGATGGCTGCTACTACTTCTACATCTCTTGACGCTCAGCTCTCATCTGAGGCCACCACTCTACTCAACGCATCTGGAAGCCTACCAGTGGTCATCCCTCAGCATGACCTGCAATTCAAGCCAAACAATTTGATTGGCCAGTTTGACATTCCTGCCAACAAGGAATACCTAAAGCCAGCCAGGGACTTTCTTCTAAACAGTCCCCTGAAGACACTTTCACTATCAACACGGCGCCCAACAAACCTCTGCTGTTACAATTGTGGTCCACTGCTACTGCTGCCCAAGAAAGGAACTCGAAGGGCAAGATGCACGAAGTGATCAAGTTCCAAATCAAGGACGACATCATTTCATTCGGCATTGGGACCCTGAGGAACGTCCTCAACTTCCCAAAGAAGGAGAAATTTCCTCCTCCTCCTTCCTCTGACGAAATCATCGCGTTCCTGGACGCCATAGGCTACAACTGGCCTGTGAGAGAAGGCCTTCCTCTGGTCAAGACTGCTGCCACTGTTCACAAGACGGGGCTGAACGCTACGTTCTATTACATATGGAACACGTTTGGTCTCTGTTTAACAGGGAAGACGGGGAGCACGGAGCAATTCCCCACGGTCATCCAGAACATGGTCTACTCTGCAATCAAAAATCGCAAGTTTGACTACGTGCGCTGCATCTGGGATGACATGATCAAGAAGATCAAGAACAGAACCAGGGTGGTCAACGTCCCCTACACCAGGTTCTTCTCCGCCGTCCTGGCGCTGCACATGGGTGCCAACTACCCAACAGAGGGAAACTTCAACAACTACGCTTTAGGCGTGAAGTTTCTGGATCAGGTGTCTCCCAAACCTGACGACGTCCCTCTCTCTGATGTTCTGGTTGTTCCTGAACCACAACCAGACGCAGAAGAGCAACCCACCTCTCCTCCTGCTCAAGGTATGTCTTCTCTCTTCTCATCCAAACCATCTTCTTCTCTTTCTCTGCATGCTATGTCAGTAGCTAACCCAATACTGACTTCCCCAGCTGCACCTACTTCTTCGGCGCCCCTGAAGCGCCCTCCTCCCTCTGGCTCCTCTCCTCCTCCACAGCCAAAGCGCGCCAAGTCTAAGGCGCAAAAGAAAAAGAAGGCTCCACTGGTAAGAAATATTATATTACCTTGCCTCAACTTTTCAATAAACCTTCCCCTTTATCTAAAACTTCTTTACCTGCAGACACCCCTGCTACTGCTCCTGTCCAACAAGAACCTGAGGTTGTTCATCTCGAACACTCAGAGAATGTGGAGGGTAATCGCTCTGATGCCCTCCTAACCTTAGGTAATATTACTAAGCATAATATTGCTATTCCTTCTTCTATGAAAGCTTCTGAGTCCTCTAGTACTCATTTAGCTGCTAATTTTACAGGTTCTTTAGGAGCAGCTATTGAAGGGCATCCTCAACTACACCAGGATGACCCCTTCAACGATTTCGTCTTCACGGACTCCGAACGACAGCTGAGCGCAGCTGAACTTCGTCGTCAGTCCGCTGAACGACAGTTACAGGAGGCCCGCGCAGCACTCCAACAGCAGGAGGATGCGCACCAGGCTCGACTCCAGGCTTTGGAGCTGGAGCTTGCCTCAGCCAAGGCCGCTGCGACCGCCGCTGAAGCCGCCGCCGCCACTGCCACTGCTGCTGCTGCTGCCGCCACTTCGCCACCAACGGCCGTAACTCTATCGATCCCTTGTCTGGATACCATCCACGACAAGGTTTCTCAAGTGGCCACCTCCTCCAACTCCCTTCAGGCGTCTATTGACGACCTGAAGGCCACTGCTCTGCCTGCTCTCTCCACCACCATCACCAACAGCACCAACTCTCTCACCACTTTCCAAACAACAGTGGTTCAGAGGTTGGATGCCCAAGAAGCAGGCCTCCGCGCTCTCCAGGAGCAGGTGACAGGCCTCACCAATGCTGTCAACGCCATCACCTCTGCTCCTCCACCTCCTCCAGCGTTCACCAGCGCAGACAGGGATATTCTACAATCCTTGATCTCCTCTTCCTTCATCTCTCGTAAGCTACAGAACGACATGGCCTCTCTCCTTCAGAGGTATATTTCAACAGCTGCCTTGGCTCAGGCACCTGTTGAGGGGGAGAGACAGCCGCAGCGAGACCATTCCGTTTATTCCCCCTCCACCAACTGGAGAACCAATGAACAGGGGGGAACGAACGAGGATGAGGATGAAGATGATGATGATGATGAAGACGACGACTTCTTCGTCGAAAAGGTTCCTGCGTCAACGCCCACTCCAGGGCCTGCACACTCTCAGGGGGAGAACCCCGGTGCACCTGGTACGTTATTCCTACCATCCTCTCCCTCATCTTCTGATAACCAACCCATCTCCACTATTCTTAAGCCTAAACCAACCTCTGAAACCATCACCCTCGACACCTCCTCTAAAGACTCACCAACAAACAACCTATAAATGGTTATCTACCAACCACCCAAACAACCTACCCCTGAACCAACACCTCAATCTACTCTTGAACCAACCCCTGAACCTAAAAACCAAACAGACTCTGAATTTCAGGATGTGAACTTTGGTTCTGTCACTGGTGAGATTATTCGCCTTATGGAGAATAGTCCATCAGAACAGACACGAGCCGAACTGAGCAGAATGACGTTCAGAGTAACTCCCCTAAACCCAAAATCCATTCCTTCTAAACCAACCCGCTTTAATCCTGAAGCATCTTCCTCCAGAACCCCTGAAATTCGAGCCCCTCCTGAAACCATATGCCTTTCAACAGATGATGAATTCATCTCTGATGACTTCTCTACCCCTGCTTCTTCCCCCAGATCTCCTCCCTCTAATTCTCCTAGATCTGAAGGTGAAAATTACCCTGACACTTCTGCTACTATCGACAGGGATGGGCGTTTAGACGCCGTGATAGAGCGACTCGAGAGTACAAGAGTAAAAATTCCTCTTCGTACCTCTTGGGACTCCGAGTTCGCCTATCTATCGCATGAGGAGTACGACCTCGCTGTACAGGCTCAGGAGGAGCATAATAAAAAGCAGAAGGAAGCTTTCCTCTCTGCTCAAGCTGCAAAGAAGCTTGCTTTTGACTTTGTTGATGAAGACGAAGAAATAAGTGCAGATCCAATTCTTGCACAGAAGGCTGCTCTGAAGGTCTTCAACAAAAGAACAGAGGAAGAGACAGAGGTAGTAGACAAAGAGCTTGACTGGTGCAGAGACCGACTTCATCTCAGGAAGCATGGTGCCAAAATAACAGGGATCCATCTTCGTCGAAGCCGCGGCAAGAAAGGAGTTCCTGGCAAAACCTGGCTCACCGTCAAACGCTCAGGAGTGAAGGACGTCGAGCACACTTTGGACAAGTTGGATCGTTACAACTTGTCAGAGTGGAATGAAATAAGAAGCCTACTTCCAAAAGCCAACAAGAACTACAGGGCTGAAGTAGAAGAAGTCATTGATGGACTTATTGCTCGAATCAGAAGAACAACTGAAATACCTGATGTCCTGCTCCAACCTCCCTCTGCTCTACCAAAACCTCCAGTTCGAAGATCTGCAGGCACCTCAACAAGGAGACCAACTCCTTGCATGCCCAGAACTGTTATCAAGCCACTGGACCTCTCGATGCTTGATCTTTCCTTCCCTGAAGGAGTCTCTCTCTCTGAAGGACAAGTTATCAGAGAACCTGTTCATGGTATTTGTGTGAGCGACAACTCCAAAATCCTACGCTTTCAGCGTTTCAGCGAGCTACACAAAGCACCATATGAACACTTGGTATCAGTTCTCTTCATCGCTCAGAAGGATAAGAAAAACCAAGATAATAAAGAGATCATTCGCACTGTCAGAGCTATCCTTGATCATAGAATCGCCTTTCAGTGACACTCCTGTTCCAATCAAAGTTAAGACTGAAGTAGTTAGCAAAGACTCTGATAGTTAGAATTTTTGTAATTTCCTTTCAGTACTTCATTCATGTACTTATGTATTTTCTTTACTCTTGTAACCTTATTAAGATTAATGAAAATGCAATTCAGTGCATTGTACTTTACTCCATCATAGTACTGAAAAAGATCCCTCAAAACAGTAAATGGGACATGTACCTTTATGAGTTCTATTTCCTACTGTTTCATCTAGACTTAGAATTTTTTTTCTTTCTAGACTTAGACAATTTCTCCATTGTCTTATCATTATCATTTAGGGGGAGATTGTTGATCCAGCTCTCCTAAGACCTGATGAAATGATAATGATCCTGAATCTTTACTTAGTGAATAGGTTTTACTTCTGTTATAGCTTGAGGAATTATCACTGAGTCTGTTCAGTGTTATTCCATGTTACTTATGCTGTAACTTATTTTTATAATGATCAGGATCAGGATCAGGAGACGAACGAGTCTGTTCTGCAGTCTACTGATCCTGTCCACTGAAGTGAAGACCTCCTGAAGACATCAAGATCATACTCAAAGAACCATCAGCGACGTCGAAGAATTAGCTGATGACAGGAACAGCATGCTCGTGATCTGAAGACGGAACTCAGTGATAGCAGGCTGCTCAATATCGTATGACATCCTGAAGATTCATCAGGATACAAGTGACCCTGAACAAACATCAGTTTCAGGACTCTACTCACTGATCAGTATCCTGATCCTGAAGGATTAATGTAATGTCTTAGTCTAATGCACAAAAGGATTATCCGCCTTTACTGACACAAAAGTACATAAGGACAGTCACTTTACTGTTCCCTCCGTACTTATCAGACCTCAAGGCAACTGTTTACACACTTCCTCTTTTGCACACCATGCAAAGAGTATTTGTTTATAGTAAATAGTACAAAGGACCACTTACATTGTGACACGTACACAAAAGTGAGTCTGCATGCATTTAATGCATTGGGTATAAATAGGACTTGAAGAGATGTTCTCCATACTTCTTCTTCATCCTAAAAATACCCTAATCCTTTCTTTCTTATTTCCCTCTATGTTCTTTCTTTTCTTCATCTTCTCACTTTAGTGCATAGTGAAAGAAAGCTTAGATTGTTTAGTTTAGACTTATTGTCTTTTCTATTTCCGCAACAATCTGTAAATTCATATTGTTAATACAACAAGAATTTAAAAGTGAAAGTTTGTGTGATTATATTCAACCCCCCCCCCCCTTCTATAATCCCAAACACTATCCTTGCTTGAAGGTCACCTCATTGGGACCAACAAGTGGTGTTGATACGCTGCGGGGTTCAAATCTACGATCATCCGTCGTTGTACTGTCGGTATCATGTCTATGTCTACTATCGTGTTTTCTGTTTTTACCATGTCTAGTGAGTAGTCTTTTATAGTGGTATTTATTGTGGTCGATGAACCATTGTGGATGATGATTTTATAATTAATGTTTATTGGTTTGTTTTTGCTTAATTGAATGTGTGTTATGGTTCCGTTCTAATTTATATTGTTTGGTTATTTGAACTCGTTGGTTGGGTGTATCTGTTTTGACCAAAATAGATAGACTCCGATAGGATAATCAACCTATCTTGACCTACCCTTCGTCCTAGAGAGTTGTGTTAAGTGGTTACTCAGACCGAGAGCGACCAGGTAGTAGAAAACCATGCAATAGAAATAGGATCGGATGACCGGTACTAGATTTTCTGACAAACGACCTAAGTATTGGGACTAGGAGGATCAAGACCTAGTTAACAGCCATAGTCATCACATGGTAGGGTGTCCTAGACTTAAATTCCTACAATAACCAAAACAACCAAACCTTTGGCCTTTTTTAATCATCCACTTGGGGATTCACTAAACCATGATAAGTACTACTGTTTTCCTTCATATAGTTTTTAATCAATCTTTTAATTACTTTCATAGTTCTTAGTTAGCTTAGTTGTCTTTTTAGTTATTAAACTTTTTTTTATAAACCCCCCAAAGCTTTAGGTTAATTAAACTGATCTAGATTAACAATCTACGATAACTTGATCGTTCCCAGTGGTAGATACGATACCTGGACTTTCCTACACTATATTACTCACGATCGGGTACGCTTGCCTGTATATGTGGTAAGATAGTGGCTAGGCTTTTAGAGGTTAAAACTTGTTTCGCTCTTCGGGTGGAACAAGTGGGGCGAATGCGGGAGAACAACCGGCGGAATGGACGGCATATTCGGGTTACCAAGACTTGAGTAACCGATTCTCGGAGATGTCGCTATCTTATGGCCGTCATCATCAGCATATGGAGTATAACACCATAGAGGCTCTTCACCAAGCCAATTGGCAAAGTGGGGTGATGAACCAAATGGCCTCTCACTTCGGTATTCAACCAAATACCGCCTATGCTCCATCACCTTTTTGGCTATACTCCGAGGATGCACCGCCCGGTTACCCGACTTTTGAGGATTGGCAAAACCAACCACGTGGCCCTTATTGATCTCTCTCTTTTATCTCCGTTATTCGATATGGTTGTCGTAAACAATTTTATTTTGCTTTGTGTGGTTTGGTTTGCTTGGTTGAACACTTTTTATTTTTGTTTGGTTTGTTTAGGATTTTAAAACTTTTTAATTGCTTTAGTTTGGTTTATTTTCTTTTGTTCGCTTTTACTTTTTTTTATTTTTCTTTTTGGTAATAGATACAGCGACCTATGATCTTGAATCGAACACGATATTTGGAACACTCTCTCTGATCTGAACATATTTCGTCACATAACCCGGGAAGTTTCTCTTTTTCCCAATTACTCCTTAATTGTTTTAACTGTTGCATTGAGGACACTGCAAATTTTAAGTGTGGGGAGGGGGTTATGTAGACTTATCTGTTTAAATGGGTTCACTTTTTGCTTTGTGGATTGTCGTTTTTCAAATTTTTGAAAGCTTTGAGATTTGACCCCAATTTTTTTTCAAAATCTGAGATTGTTTTTGGGACTGAGTTGCTTGCATAGGAGAACACTGAATAGGATTAGTTGAGTAAAAGGATGCCTTGGAATACTGATTACCATGAGTGCCTCACCCAATTCCTTTGAGCCTTAATTGTTATTTATTCTGTGAGGAATACCGACTTTGACCCAAGGTAGAACTTGTCATTTGAATGCTTGTCGAGACCACACAAGAGAAGTATTTATCACCATTGCACTGATAGAGGCCTTCGTTTCTAACCCTTTTTAGCCTTCGTCAGATAACCTCATTATAAGGTTATTTGATTTGCCTAGCCTTTGATTGAAAAGTACTCATCTTCAGTACTTCATCCTTTGTAACCCTTTTTTAGCCTTTTCATTTCTTTACCAACTATACACTTTATCCTTTAGCCTAATTTTTTTTATCTATCTCTTGGCCGTAGCTCAAAGTTGGAAGCTTTCCATGTTTTTGGTCCGTTTTATGAATCTGACAAATAGAGAAAGGGATTGTGAGAAAGAAAGCAAAAGAGTAAAAAGCAACATAGTTGCTACTCAAGAAAAAAGAAAAAAAAAATATAGAGAGCTTGAAAAGAAGTTAAGAAAAGAAAGTTAGAAAACGACTCATTCAAAAAGAAACATCAAAAGAGTCGATGTGCTTAAAAAGAAAATAAATATCGAAGCCACAAATAAGCAATATGCTTAGGCCGATATACAAGTGAAAGTGATAGAAATCTCGAGCTCTAAATCTCTCAAAAGTCAGATGTTTTAATTTGGATCTTGAACTGATTGTTTTCAGGTTTTTGCTACAACCCTTAGTCACTTATATATCCTTTATCCTTCCCTTAACCCTTAGCCTAACATTACAACCCTAAAGTCCTCTTGACGATTGACAACTTCTCAGTGGTGGAGATTAGATTTGGTGACAAGCTTATGCATGCGGGAATTAGTCGAGTATTGGTGTGATCACTTACATATACACTTTTACCCCGAGAGATACACTTTAAATTATCATTCATACTATGTGAGGGTGAAAGGTTGATCTTGGTATCCGATTGCTTAATGTATCTTGTTTGTGTGTTCGATTGTGTGAGTATTCTTTGTTCTCTTGGATGATCTTGGGTGGAGATAATTTTGGAGTTATCTTTCTTATCTTTCAGTCTTTTGATTGAGGACAATCAAAGCTTAAGTGTGGGGATTTTGATAACACCAAAATTATACATGTTTTGGTTGAGCTTAATTGTATGACTTTATCCCATTTCTCACCCGTTTCTGGTCATTTCACTCACGATTTGAGCTTATTATTGCTTTTGTAGGATTTGGAGGCCGTGGAACGGAAAAGTACGAAAAAAGGCAAGAAAACGTGAAAAATGCACAATCTTGATCCAGTAGCCTTTTGGCGATCGCGAAGTCTCAGATCTGGCGCCGCCAAGTTCGATAAAGATGAAATCCAGGGTTTGCCCTAAGTGCTTCGCGCCGTGAGGAAGCCGTCTGGCGAACGCGAAACGGGCTCTGAACGCTTCTTTTAAATACCAGCCTCCTCCTTCAGTTGTGATATGCACGTATAGAGTTAGATAGACGGCTTGTGAGAGAAACATCTAGGTAGAGAGTGGTGCTAATACGCTGCGGGGTTCGATCTTCGATCATCCGTCGTTGTACTGTCGGTATCATGTCTATGTCTACTATCGTGTTTTCTGTTTTTACCATGTCTAGTGAGTAGTCTTTTATAGTGGTACTTATTGTGGTCGATGAACCATTGTGGATGATGATTTTATAATTAATGTTTATTGGTTTGTTTTTGGTTAATTGAATGTGTGTTATGGTTCCGTTCTAATTTATATTGTTTGGTTATTTGAACTCGTTGGTTGGGTGTATCTGTTTTGACCAAAATAGATAGACTCCGATAGGATAATCAACCTATCTTGACCTACCCTTCGTCCCGGAGAGTAGTGTTAAGTGGTTACTCAGACCGAGAGCGACCAGGTAGTAGAAAACCATGCAATAGAAATAGGATCGGATGACCGGTACTAGATTGTCTGACAAACGACCTAAGTATTGGGACTAGGAGGATCAAGACCTAGTTAACAGCCATAGTCATCACATGTTAGGGTGTCCTAGACTTAAATTCCTACAATAACCAAAACAACCAAACCTTTGGCCTATTTTAATCATCCACTTGGGGATTCACTAAACCATGATAAGTACTACTGTTTTCCTTCATATAGTTTTTAATCAATCTTTTAATTGCTTTCATAGTTCTTAGTTAGCTTAGTTGTCTTTTTAGTTATTAAACTCTTTTTTATAAACCCCCCCCCCCAAAGCTTTAGGTTAATTAAACTGATCTAGATTAACAATCTACGATAACTTGACCGTTCCCAGTGGTAGATACGATACCTGGACTTTCCTATACTATATTACTCACGATCAGGTACGCTTGCCTGTATATGTGGTAAGACAGTGGCTAGGCTTTTAGAGGTTAAAACTTGTTTTGCTTTTTATATACAATAATTACCGCATCACCAGTCTTTTTGATGATTAGGGTCCTGTTCTGAGTGAAATAGACGGTTGATACTGCTTCTGCCCAAAGGGACGGTGGAACACCTGAGTGTACCATCATGGATCTAGCTGCTTCGACCAACATACGGTTTTTCCTTTCTACGACTCCGTTTTGTTGGGGAGTTCGTACAGCAAAGAAGTTATGAGTAATACCCACTTCTTCTAGGAAAGACCTGAGTTTCATATTGTGAAACTCTGTACTGTTGTCGCTTCTCAATTTCTTCACCTGGTGGCCCAAGAGGACTTGGATTCGTTTGATGAAGGCGATGATTAGATCTGTAGCGTCAGATTGGGCTCTTAGGAATTCGAGCCATGTGTACCGAGAATATTCATCGACAAGTACAAGCATATACTTCTTGCGAGCAAGACTTTCGATTCTCATCGGTCCATAGAGATCCATATGCAGCATGTCAAGGGGATGGTGACAGTTTGTCTCCATCTTCGGAGGATGCGAACTTCTCTTCATTTTCCCTTTCTCACAAGCGGAGCAGAGGGTGTCTTTTGATAGTCGCGTCTCTGGAAGACCCTTGACAAGGTGTTTTGATACTAGCTTGTTCCTGTCCCTGAATTTCTGATGGGACAGACGCTGATGCCACAACCAGCTTTCTTCCTTCGTTGCCTTTGCGAGCATTACTACAGCTTCCACTTGTTGAGGAACAGCGTAGAACATCGTGGTATACAAATGGCCATTTTATTCAAGCATGAAGAACCACGTTTCCATCTTCATCTTCAACATTGCTCCCGAGAATGAATTGCTTCACTAAATATCCACCATCACAGAATTGGCTTGAACTGAATAGGTTGAAAGGCAACCCCTCAACATATCGTACATTCTTGATGATTTGCTTCCCATTCGTCATTATTCCATACCCCAGAATTGGTAAACGTGTCTTATCCACCAGTGTGATGAAGCCGCTCTAACGACGTAGTCGAAGAGGATGTTGCGCTGCCTAGTCACATGCCTGAAAGCTCCTGAATCAAAGTACCACATGTGACCGCCCTGCAAAACGCAAAATCAAGCTTGTTTAGGAACCCATTGCCACATGGGTGTCCTACTATTAGATACAGATAAAGCTTCCGATGAAGTGTCCTTTTCGGATTTCTCCTTAGGCTTAGGAGACTTCATAGGAGGCGAAGCGCTTTGCTTTGCCTTTTCCTTACTTCTTCCCCTGGGAGGACTACCTGACTTACGATAAGTATTAGGCATTACCAGACATATCAACATGTATGTAATTATCAAGTAGTGAACAGATATGATTTCTAAAAGCTGTAAAATTATCAGAATTCGCAGAGCGATTAGTGTTTACAGACTTTGAGTTCACGTTTGAATTACAACTACGTGGGTTGTAGCCAAGACCAGTGTGATCTTGACCACCCCTTTTAGGGAAACCAGTAAACGTGTTCTTCTTCTTCCGATTTCTCCTCCTTCGTGGCTTCACATTCGCTGTCCCATCACCAATCCTCCCATCTGCATGAGTAGCAAGTTGTGAGTTGGGTGACGGTTTAACAAGAATGGATTGACCCCTTTGAATTGTGTTGGTTTTTTAAAGGCGGGTTTTGATGTATTCAAAGGTTGTTTGTGTTGGGTTATTTTGGAATGCAGAAGTATTGAGTTGAAGAAAAGTTTTAAGTCTGGTTATGTCTGCTGAAGAAAGTTATTACTGCGTGAAGGAAGGGTTATTAATACTGCAGTGGTAATGAATAAAAGAGAAGACTTAATGAAGAGTATTTCTGCTATCGCTCATTAATACTGCTGGAAGAAGAATTAGAAGTAGTAATGGTTGTTACCTTGGTAGAAGTTATAACTGCTTCATATTATTACTGCTAGTTGTTACTGCTGCTAGCTAGTGTAATAGTTGTAGTTAATGCTTCTCTCTGTTATACTGCTTCTAATGAGACGATAAGGATGATAATCTGTTGGTTGCGATAAGGAAAAGATTCCGAATATCTTGGAATTTGTTTAGCAGATTTGTTTTCCTTCATATTTATCTTGTAATCTGTATATATAGTTGATTTAGAATAGATTACTCGATATCTTTTTGTTTTTGAGAAAAAATCAGAACCTCAAGAAGTTTTCCTAGCAATAGAGAAGTATTGCTCGTCTACTAGAGATCTGTTCTAGTAGATTGAGGTTTTGTGAGTAAGTTTGTAATTGAAAGTATTGAAGTAAAGCAAGTTTTCAGTCCATTATTTTGATTCCCTTTAAAGTTTTATTCCGCAATACTTTAATTTGTTTTCTGAGTGTTTGTTTCTTGTTAAGAAATCGATCCTGACAAGTGGTATCAGAGCCATAAACTCAGAATCTGAGTTCAAACATGGACTCTCAAGAAGGTGTTTTTGCAAATAAGGTTCCCATGCTCAAACCAAATGAGTTTGACATGTGGAAAATTCGAATTAGGCAACACATGTTGCTCATAGATTATTCCATGTGGGAGGTCATTGAGAATGGCCCTGCAGAAAGAAAAGCTGGAGAAGATGGAGTTGTACCTCCACCAAGGACTGATGCAGAAATAAAAGCAAGGCAGATTGAGATGAAGGCACTAAGTACTTTACTTTTTGCTATCCCAAATGAGTATCAGCATCAATTCAAGAACTGTGAAAATGCTAAAGTTCTTTGGCAAGCACTGGAGAGAAGATTTGCAGGATCCAAAAGCACCAAAAGAAACCAAAAGGCAATTCTCAGACAACAATATGAGAACTTTATGTCTACAAGGAATGAGACTATGACTCAGACCTTTGATAGATATAATAAACTCATAGGAGAATTGGTCACTGTTGGAGTGAAGATTGACAATGATGACATCAACAGGAAATTCCTTAGGTCACTGGGAGAAGAACGGACCATGTACACTGTGTCTCTAAGACAGAGTGAAGATCTGGAGGATAAAGAGTTGGATGATCTTTATAATGATCTCAGAGTGTTTGAAGCTGAAGTGGAGGCCAAAAGAAAGCCTATTGGATACTCTCATAACACTGCTCTTTTGTCAAATGAGTCATCTCAATTCAATGACTCAAACTCACACAACTCTGGTGCTAGTGAATCATTTAATGCTGCAAAACCTAATTCTGGAGTTGATCAAACTCTTGAAGCTTTTCTTGCAAGTCATGTCAAGACTTCATTAATCAATGAAGATCTTGAACAAATCAGTCCAGATGATTTGGAAGAGATGGACATAAAATGGCAAATGGCCATGCTTACCATGAGGATAAAAAGATTCATCAAGAGGACTGGAAGGAACAATTTTGGCATGAAGAGGGAAGATGGAGCAGGATTTGATAAGTCAAAAGTAAGATGCTATAAGTGCAATGATCTTGGTCATTTTGCAAGAGAATGCAAAGAGAATGTTTCACAGCATAACAATCAGCACAAGTTCAACAAGAATTCAAATGGAAGCTCTTCACAGGCATTGGTTTCACAAGAAGGGTTTGGATTTGATTGGAGTGATCAGGCAGATGTAGCTGTTCAGAATCAAGCTCTTATGGCAGAAATCAAAGAATCATCATCATCAGAGATGCCAAGTGAGGTAATTTCTAAACTCTGTTCAAAATCTTGTATTGATACTGTTCAGAAGTACAGGGATCACAATCAAAGTATGTGTGACAGTATCAAAAAGCTTGAGCAATTTAGGAGAGAGTCAAATGAGGTCATAGGAAGTTTGGAGGATCAAATCAAAGCTTATCAAGCAAATGAACTCCAATTTGAATATGATCAAAACTACTGGAAATGGGAGAAGAAGGAATATGAGCTTAAGTTGTCCAAAAGTAGATCTGAATTAGAGAAAGTTAGAGTTGAGTTAGAACAAGCAAAATCTGATCTTGAGAAATTCTCTAAAGCCTCAAAGGCTATGGATGAAATTTTGAAGGCTCAGATTAATGATGACCTTAAAAGAGGAATAGGGTATCATACTACACCACCACCCTATAACAATAATTACATTCCTCCAAAGTCTAACTTTGCTGATAGACTTGACACTGAGGAACTGAAACCAGGACTAGCTGAAGTAGATCCTGTAGAGGGAAAAGTTGAGGACTTAGGAGGAGAATGGGAATATAGGAAGAAAGAAATAGAAGAATCTGTCCCTGATGATAACCACATTCTAACAAATGAGAATGGTGGTAGACCATTTGTTGAAAGCAAGAAAGTGGTAAAGGAGAAGGGAAAGAGTAAGATAGATGCACTATCCTCTGAATGTGATCCTAGTTCATCTAAACAGTCTCAATATAAAAGAGGAAATCAAAGAAATTGGAACAACCAATGGGCTAAAAGTCATGGTATTGATCTTAGCAAAATTAACAGACCAAAGCCATGTTTTATCTGTTGTAAACTCAACCACTTAGCTAAAGACTGTTATTTCAATCCAATCAATCATAGAAATTCTTTTCAAAACTACAAATCATCTATGGTTGTAAGGAAAAAGCAACAGTTTCAGGCAAAGAAGGTTGAAACTATCAACAAGAAGGTTGTTTCAAACCAGAACAGAAAGTTTCAATCAAATGAAAAGGTTCTGAAGAAAAAGACTGAAACTAAATCTGTAAAGATGACTGCCAAGTGGGTACCAAAAGCAGTGGTACACAATACTACTGCTACTTCTGAGAAAAGCAGTAATAACCGTGAAAGCAATAAAAAGATTACTACTGCAAGCTGCAGTAGTACACCAGTTAATGCTGCTTCAAGCAGTAATAAGAACAATGCTCTTCCGGTTATCACTGCTTCTACCCCTGAAAAGAAAAAGCCCTACATTGTCACAAAATACTCAAGTCATGAAATTCCAAGTACAGATTATATGCTGAAACTCAACAGATTGGCTGAGTTTAAGTATGTAAATGATAAAGGAGAACCCAAGACCATATTGGCTTGGGTTCCCTCAAGACACTGACAAGTTTGACTTCATGTGCAGGGCAACCAAGGAAAGGGAAAGAATCTGTGGCATGTAGACAGTGGTTGCTCAAGGCACATGACAGGCATCATGTCTCTACTTGAAAACTTTAAACAGTTAAATGGTGGACATGTTGCCTTTGGTGACAATCCAAAGGGAGGAAAAGTAAGTGGGAAAGGTAATATCTCCAAAGGAAAGATGACCTTTGAAGATGTGTACTATGTTGAGCAATTAAAGTACAACCTGTTAAGTGTATCACAGGTTTGTGACAAGAAACATAGTATATTGTTCAATGATGTAGAGTGCATGATACTTTCACCTGAGTTCAAAATAGTTGATGAAAACATGATACTTTTGAGAGCTCCCAGAAAGGACAATGTTTACTGTTTGGACTTGGAGGATGTTTCTTCTAAATCATCCTTAAACTGTCTTTTGTCAAAAGCTTCTTTGAGTGAATCATCCTTATGGCACAGAAGGATGTGTCACATGAATTTCAAAAACATGAACAAATTAGTCAAAGGTAATTTAGTTAGAGGATTACCTACAAAAGAGTTTTCATGTGATGATCACTGTGTTTCTTGTCTAAAAGGCAAACAACACAAATCCACTCACAAGTCCAAAGAAGTAAACACAATCTCTACTCCTTTACAGCTTTTGCATATGGATTTGTTTGGCCCTACAAATGTGATGAGTATTGGCAAGAAATCATATTGTTTGGTCATTGTTGATGATTACTCAAGATTTACTTGGGTATTCTTTCTGAGAACAAAGGATGAGACAAGTGGACTGATCAAACCCTTTGTAATTAAAGTAGAAAACAAGACAAATCTGAAAGTAAAAGTCATCAGATCAGACAATGGTACAGAATTTAAAAATGCTGATTTGAACTTGTTTTGTGAATCAAAAGGTATTGAGAGACAATATAGTGCTCCTAGAACTCCTCAGCAAAATCGTGTTGCAGAGAGGAGGAATAGGACACTTATTGAAGCTGCAAGAACCATGTTAGTTGATTCAAAACTACCTGTTACCTTTTGGGCAGAAGCAATAAACACTGCATGCTATGTTCAAAACAGGGTTCTTGGAGTTAAGTCAAAAGGAAAAACCCCATATGAACTCTTTGAGAAAAAGAAACCTTTTATAGGATTCTTAGTACCTTTTGGGTGTCCTTGTACTATTCTCAATACCAAATCTCAATTAGGTAAATTTGACAGCAAATCAGATGATGGTTTTTTTGTTGGATACTCATCACAGAGTAAGGCACTTAGAGTATTTAATAGCTCTTCTAGAATTATTGAAGAAAGTGACAATGTCAAATGTAATGAGCTCACTCCAAATGTACCTGGAACTGGTCCAAATTGGTTATTTGACATTGATTCACTTACTAACTCTTTGAATATGAGCTATGCAGTTGCAACAGGGTCAAATGCAGACAAATCCAAGGAGCCTAAGACACCTTTTGTCATGTTTCCTATGCCAACTGTGGATCCTATTGAATTCTGTTGTGTAGACAAGGTGGCAGAGTTAGAAAAAGACAGTGATGAGACAATAGACACAAGTGAGACTAGAGAAAGTCTGCTTCAGGAGGATAGTCACTCTGAGGAAAACATCACTCTCTTTGATCCAGTGACACTTCAAGAAGAGGATGCAGATGGATCACAATCTTCAGATATGAGTATCATAGATCCTCTACTCTCTCATCAAGAGGGATATCTTGATAATCCTCCTTCGTCAGAAGTGACTCCCTCAAATCAGTCTGAACCCCACAACAATATGACTGATTTTCCTGTTGTTAATGAAGAAGGGGATGCATATGACTCCAATTTAGGAGTAAACCTTCCTGAAGAACCCCTACACCTCACCAGGACTCAAAAGAATCACCCATCTAGTTTGGTGATTGGGGATATTCAATCTCCAATGATCACAAGAAAACAGTGTAAAGAGTTGGGTTTTCAAAATCCACATTCAGCAATGATTTCTTGTTTTCTTTCTCAGTCTGAACCAAAGAAGGTCTTTGATGCAATGAAAGATCCTAGTTGGATAGAAGCTATGCAAGAGGAATTACTTCAGTTTGTGCTACAACATGTATGGGATCTAACTGATCTGCCTAAGGGGCATAGGGCAATTGGCACAAAATGGATCTTTAGAAACAAGAAGGATGAGAGAGGCATTGTGATCAAAAACAAAGCAAGGCTAGTTGCACAGGGATACACTCAGGAGGAAGGAATTGACTATGAGGATGTTTTTGCCCCTGTGGCAAGAATTGAAGCCATAAGACTGTTCCTAGCTTTTGCCTCATACAAAAGGTTTAAAGTGTATCAAATGGATGTAAAAAGTGCATTCCTGTATGGAAAGATTGAAGAGGAGGTGTATGTGTGTCAGCCTCCTGGTTTTGAAGATCCAAAGTTTCCAGACAAAGTCTACAAGCTTAGGAAGGCACTATATGGTTTACATCAGGCACCAAGAGCATGGTATGACACACTGTCTACCTATCTCTTGGAAAATCAGTTTGAAAGAGGAGTGATAGACAAGACTCTTTTCATCAAGAAGAAAGGATCAGATCTGTTGTTGGTACAAATCTATGTGGATGATATCATTTTTGGTGCCACCAAGGAGGAGATGTGCAAAGAATTTGAAGATCTAATGCACAAGAGATTCAAAATGAGCTCTATGGGGGAATTGACATTCTTTCTAGGTCTGCAAGTTAAGCAGAAGAATGATGGACTTCTTATAAACCAGTCCAAATATGTCAAGGATATGCTCACAAAATTTGGCTTTCTGGATGCCAAATCAGCCTCAACACCAATGGAAACTCATAAGCAACTGACAGCTGATGTTGAGGGGGAGGAAGTCGATGTGCATCAATACAGATCTATGATTGGGTCACTCATGTACCTCACAGCTTCAAGACCAGACATCATGTTTGCAGTATGTGTTTGTGCAAGATTTCAAGTAAGGCCAAAGGAGTCTCATCTTCAAGCAGTCAAGAGAATTTTCAGATACTTGAAGGGACAACCAAGATTGGGTCTGTGGTACCCTTATGAATCTCCTTTTGAGCTCTTGGCCTATACAGATAGTGACTATGGAGGTGCAAGCTTAGATAGAAAATCCACTTCAGGTGGATGTCAGTTTTTAGGTGCAAGACTTGTGTCATGGCAGTGCAAAAAGCAAACCACTGTCTCAACATCCACAGCAGAAGCAGAATATGTAGCAGCTGCACAATGCTGCTCTCAGGTCTTATGGATTCAAAACCAGATGTTGGACTATGGTATGACTTTTCTTAACACTCCTGTATACATTGATAATAACAGTGCCATTAGCATTGTTAATAATCCTGTCAAGCACTCTAAAACCAAGCACATAGAAATCAAGTACCATTTCATTAGGGATTCAAATGAAAAGAAACTCATTCAAGTGTTGAAAGTGCACACTGATTATCAATATGCTGATCTCTTCACAAAAGCATTTGATGTGGGAAGATTCAAGTTTTTGATTACAAGTGTTGGCATGATCAATTCTGAATAATGTTTCTTTATCTGGTAGTTGTCACTTTTCTTTGTAATTTCCTGTATGCCTCAAGGTATGTGTGATATGTTTCTCTAGTGATTTCAGTGGTCTAGGTGTACAAAGAGTCGTTACTACTGCTGGAAGTGACAATCGCATGTTACTACTGCTGGAAGTGACAATCGCTCGTTACTACTGCTGGAAGTGACAATCGCATGTTACTACTGCTGAAAGTGACAATCGCATGTTACTACTGCTGGAAGTGACAATCGCACGTTACTACTGCTGGAAGTGACAATCGCATGATACTACTGCTGGAAGTGACAATCGCACGTTACTTCTGCTGAAAGTGACAATCGCGCGTTACTTCTGCTGGAAGTGTCAAACAGACATTACCACTGCAGGAAATAGCATTCACATGTTATTACTGCAGGAGGTAGCATTTCAAGATTACTGCTGCTTCTCAGGGACATAGGGTTATCTGCTTTTCACGGGTTTCTTGTTATTACTTCTCCAACAGTTATTACTGCTATTTCATTATTGCTGCTTTTAACTAACTTGGAAATGTATAAATAGCCCTGGTATCACCGCCTTTTTCACAACGGCTATTTTCAAAACCCTAAGTCAGAAAACCCTTGATATTCTAAGGCGATTTCTTGCGATTTTGCAATCCTCTGCTTATTTCGATCGTTTGTGTACTTTCTTGCATCATATTCGAGTATTCTAACCTTGATTTCTTATCATGGATGATCTGCAATTCAACGACGAGCACAACAAGGTTGGCTTTCTCACCAAAGGAAAGAAATCTGAGGGTTTCAATGATATTGTGGATTTTCTTCAAGCATCCACAATTGCTCATGCTATACTACTAAATCCAAAGATCTACATCATTCATCAGAAGGACTTTTGGAGGAATGCTCGCGTAGAAACCTTCAACAACACCAAGGTTATTCAAACCACTGTAAGCGACAGGCCCTTGACAGTCTCAGAATCCACCATTCGAAGGTGCTTACACCTTGATGATGAAGGAGGTGAGACCTCTATCTCTACTTCCGAGATATTTTCTGCTTTGGCCCAAATGGGATATGAAGGCTCCCTTAAGTCTTTGAAAATAAAGAAAAAGTTTTTTGGCCATCAATGGAAGTTTCTTGTTCATATCCTTATTCACTGTTTTTCTAAGAAATCTTCTGGATGGGATGAGTTTGGAAGCACTATTGCCTCTGCATTAGTTTGTTTGGCCACATCCAGAAGATTCAACTTTTCAAACATGATTTTTGAAAATCTTGTGGCAAATCTGGATCCAAAATCTACATCCAAATCGTTTTACATGTATCCAAGATTTGTTCAAGAAGTGATTAACCTGGAATTGCCGGATGTACCTGCCACTGGTCAGACCTATAACAGGAATGACCCTTCTTTCAAGATGTTTTCGAACATGAAAAGAAGTGGCACTTCAGTTTTCACCCCATTGTTCCCTACAATGATGGGAGTGATTCCACCCACAGGTGAGGCATCAGGCTTGCAGCCTACCCATTCAAGCACACCCCTGATGACCTACCCACACCTTCCACCTCAAATATCCCTCAGTCCCCTGTTCATAAAACCCCCTCCCCTGCACTACAAGTATATATAAGAAAGATCAAAAGAGCTCCTTCCTCTTTTGAGTCTACTCACCCTCAACCTAAAAGCCCTCTTGTGGAGCACTCTCCACTTGAGTATATCCAAAGGGAAACCACAGGAGTGTCCCCCAACTCCAAGGTTAAGGAGGTGCCCTCTAAGGAGATGTCAGGGCATGTGGATGGTGTGGCTCACACTACTGGTGTTGCACAAAGTGTGCATCAGGACAGTGTGAACATCAATAAGACCCCCTCCACGGCAACTCTAAATGAGAAATCATTTGGAGGACCCAGGTGCCAAGAAACCATGGGAGTAGATAGTGTTTCAACTAGGTTGAAAACTACTACTACAATTCCCAAAGATCTAGCAAAGAAGGGTTCAACTTCTAAAGCTGGTGAGGGTAGTTTTTCACATGATGAATTGATGACTGCATTGGCTGCGATAGCCAAAGATTTGAAGAACCATGATGCTCAATTCCAGGATCATGCTTCTAAGCATGAGGAGACTACCATCCGGATGGAGATTTTAGAGAAGATGGTAAAAACTCAGAATCAACTGGTTTCTGATTTATCCAAGAAGTGTCAAGCTCAAGGTGCAAAGGTTGCTGGGCAAAACATGAAAATTTCAGCCTTACAGAAGAGGTATGCTACTCTAGCTGCCTTCACAAAGGGGGAGAAGGTAAAGGCTAAGGGGGAGTTGAAAGTGAAGTCTGAGATTGTGAAAGCAGCAGTATCGAAAGTTGAAAAGAAGAAGGATGTTGAAGAAAGGGTTGCCACTGAACCCACTGTGAACATTGAAGAAAGAGTTGCTGCTGAAACACCACTGTCAAAGGCTACTCCTAAGGTGATACCAACCAAGGGAATAGTGTTTAAAGAGAAGGCTGAAGTGAAGAAGGATGAAAAGAAAGCAAGTGATTCAAAAGACAAGGGAAAGAATATTATGATAGAAGAGCCTAAGAAGAAAACACCAAAACATATTCCCAAGGAGATTGCTGAAGAAATGTCACTGAGAAAGATTGTCTCAATGATGTCTGAAGATGAGATAGAATTGGCAAGGAAGAAGGCTGCTGAACAAGAAGCATCACTGGAATTGGCTAAGAAGCTGCAACAGGAAGAAGATCAAGCTGCAAAGAAAGTTGTTGTACCAAGGTCAAAACCAAAGAAAAGGGAGGTTGCACCAAAGAAGGTTACTAGAAGAACAAAGCAAGTGTCAAAGGCTGAAGAAAGGAAAAGCAGAATCAAATTCCTAGTGAATGCTGTTGGTGGAACTGAAGGTATGTATGCTGGGTGGTCTGATGAGAAAATTGAGGAAAGGTACAATCTGGAAAGAGATGCTATGCAGCAAAAGAAAGAACAAGTAAAAGTGGTGGAAGAGGAAGAAGAAGCAATGCCTGTGATACAAAGAAGGAGCAAGAGAAAACATGATGTGGCAGTGGTGAGTGAATCTGAGAATGAGAAGGAGGTTGAAGAGAAAAAGGAGCAAGAACAAGAGAAGGTGATTGTGAAAGAAAAAGATAATGAGGAAGAGAGACAAAAGGAGAAAGCTGCAAAGAGGAAGAAATCAATTGCTCAGAAGAAGTCTGCTAAGAAAGCTAAGTTGGTGCATGACTCAGCAGGATCTGAGATAATAGACTGGGATTCACAAGGGAAAGATGATCAGATGGTTTGGGTAATTGAAAGCAAAGGAGGAAAGTTGGAGACTTACAGAAGCCCATATCATCTATTTTCAAGAATGAACATAGTTGATTTGAAGAAATTGTATGAGATTGGCTGTGTGAAGGATTCCAAGGGAAGAACAGAGATTATTCATTTAATAGAAGATCTGAAAGTGATGTTTGCCTTTGAAAAGTCAAGAGATGATTTCAGGAAGAAAGAATCTCAGATGGCATGTGAAGCATTTGGAGGAGTTGGAGCAACAGCTTGGAGCACATTCAAGAAAAACAGAGTGGTTTCAATCAGCTTCAAAACAAGACAGTACTACTTCTTGTTGGACAAACGGTATGACTTTGATCACAGACTGTGCACAAGTCTACTTGATATTGGAAAGAAGAAGTCTGTTTTGTCTGATCTTGACAAGGAGTTTGTGGAGAGGATCAATCAGAGAATTATGCAATTTGATGATGATTTTGATCCTGAGGTGATTGGCAAAGATGATGGAGCTGAGAAGAAGGTGAAGGAGTGGTTTGTCAGAGAGTTAAGTGGATCACTATACTATAAAGTCATTTGGGAAGATGGGAAAGCAAGCTGGGGAGGAATTCTAGCTGATATACTAAAAGTATGCACAAGGGAGAATCTCAGAGAAATGTATGAGATTGGTATGCAGCTCTATGAAAATCTTTTGGAGGATGACAGCGATGAACCAGTCATTTTAAAGCTCAAAAGTGCTTTAGAAGGTCTGTGTTGGTTGTTTGAGCCTTCAAGGGTACAATTCCTTATGAATCAACCATGTGAGACAGTTAATGAATGGAGATTATTTCCAAAATGTGGCATATATTCATTAACTATCAATGGTGTGGTCAAGGAATACTATTTTGTGGATGGTGATCAGGTGCATGATGCTCAAAGGTTACGTGGAATGGAAAGAGTGAAGCTTTGTGGGCATGAAAATTCTGCTATGGGAACAGAGTTGGTTTTGAAGTTTCTTCAACTATGGCAGAACTTAAATGTTCAGGGATGAACAGTTAAGTAGGGGGAGTTTGTTGGGTTATTTTGGAATGCAGAAGTATTGAGTTGAAGAAAAGTTTTAAGTCTGGTTATGTCTGCTGAAGAAAGTTATTACTGCGTGAAGGAAGGGTTATTAATACTGCAGTGGTAATGAATAAAAGAGAAGACTTAATGAAGACTATTTCTGCTATCGCTCATTAATACTGCTGGAAGAAGAATTAGAAGTAGTAATGGTTGTTACCTTGGTAGAAGTTATAACTGCTTCATATTATTACTGCTAGTTGTTACTGCTGCTAGCTAGTGTAATAGTTGTAGTTAATGCTTCTCTCTATTAATACTGCTTCTAATGAGACGATAAGGATGATAATCTGTTGGTTGCGATAAGGAAAAGATTCCGAATATCTTGGAATTTGTTTAGCAGATTTGTTTTCCTTCATATTTATCTTGTAATCTGTATATATAGTTGATTTAGAATAGATTACTCGATATCTTTTTGTTTTTGAGAAAAAATCAGAACCTCAAGAAGTTTTCCTAGCAATAGAGAAGTATTGCTCGTCTACTAGAGATCTGTTCTAGTAGATTGAGGTTTTGTGAGTAAGTTTGTAATTGAAAGTATTGAAGTAAAGCAAGTTTTCAGTCCATTGTTTTGATTCCCTTTAAAGTTTTATTTTGCAATACTTTAATTTGTTTTCTGAGTGTTTGTTTCTTGTTAAGAAATCGATCCTGACAGTTTGGGTTTGGAGTTCTCACCCACGTCAAATGAACTAGAATGAAAGTCTAGTCCCTCAATGGGCTTTACCGGGCTATTTGCATCTTTAGAATTTGAATGTTGTGTCTGTGTTACCGTAGGTGTGTGTGGCTTAACTGACTTCCCTTTGTCAGTACCGTTACAAGTTTCACGTTCAGAATTTATCATAAATACTGATGTAAGTAGCTTGGTGGAACTGGTTTGCTTTTCAGCAGGTGCCTTTGGTAAAACAGTTTTCGTGGAATATAACCTGAAGGAGGATCATCAGCATCTAAAAACACCTTCACATCATACACAATATTTGGATCTAATACGAGTTTAGGCAAGGTTGACCTAAAGTCTGGTATGAGAGGTGTTCTACTGGTACTTGAGTCCCATGAATCAGATTCCTCTAACAAAGACAATCGATTTTTCAAGCGATTATTTTGACAATCCTGATTTGCAAAAGTTTGGGAATACAACATCTCCTTTTCATAAAAGAATTCTTTTTCTATTATGTAATTAACCATTTGGACAATGAGTTGCTTTTGGAGATCCGCAAACTTGATTTTAAAAGTTGTGTAAGAAGATTTTGCGGTCTCGCAATGGCTCGACATACTTATCCTTTCGGCATTTGCCTCAAGATAATTACGTTCCAATGAATTAATCAGGTTGTCTTTTTCTAAAAGAATCGATTCAAAGTTCTTGATCTTATGGAGACAGGCATCAAGTTCTACGGCTTTGGATCTCAAATTGAACATTTCTCTTTCTAGACACACTTGGGCCGGAGGCTAAGTTGAAGAAACATCCAACGGTTGGATAACATCAGCGTCCACAGATGTATCTATTTCCCTAGTCTCATAACTAGATTTCATATTGGCATAGTTGATGGGAGGCGTGGCTACCTTAGGTGTTCTAGCTTTGATGTCGTCCCAATTTGAAAAAGTGTTCTAAGGATCACTGGCAGGGGTGAAAATAGGACCAGTTGCAACAGGACTAGAGGGAGGACTATTTGTTGAACTATTTGACGGACTGGTGGTAAAGGATACAACTTTTCCATCTATGATTTCAGTAAAGGTCATAGTCTTCATCACATAGTTCTCATTGTCATGTCCTTTGTCTGACCTAGGTTCTAGTTTGGAAGCACTCATATTATTAAAATTGTATAGATGTGCAGATGCTTTATCAAGAACATGATTATCTACATGTTCCAACCCAGTCGTTTGCTTAGCAAGGTATGTTCAGATTGTCCTCTCTTTAGATTGTTCTCCTCAAGCTCGTCTATTTTAATAAACAGTTTTGTTCTTTCCTCGGAAAGAATATGAAATTTGAGCTTGAGTTCCTCACGACTGCTTTCAATTTCTTCGTGAGATCTTTGGAGGATTATGAGCTTGTTTTCTAGGTTAGATTCTCTAACCCTAGACTCAAGATCCAATCTGTCATAATTCAGGGTAAGGTCCTCTAAGGAACTTTTGTAAACAGCACTCTCAATTCTGAATCTTGAGACGAGAGCTCTTTCCATCTGGAGATTGCTCTCAAGTCTCAGGATTTCAGATTCTAATAGTTCAACAGGATTTAACAAATTTGAATAGGAAGTTACCTCAACTTTTTCCTCAGTTGAATGGCTTGAGGAACCAGATATGCAGGGTTCCTCAAAGTCTGCCATGAGACAGTGACCTTGAACAGTAGATGGACCTTCATCATCTGAGTCCTCTGGCTCCTGAATCCAGTTCTCTTCGTCAGCCATCAGTACTTTCCCGAGCTCTTTCTTCTTCATCATGGCAACCTTTTTCTCAAAGTAAGCTGAGTCTTTGAGTTTTATCTTGCAGTCTGATGCATAGTGACCCGGAGTTGTAGCAGGTGGGAATTCGAGCAGGGTTCCTGTATTGGTTGGCTGCAGGTGGAGCTTCTAGAGCTGGTATTTTGTTCTGTTGCGATGGTTCAGTTCCACCGGTGTTGTTGTACTGACGACTTCCGTCATTGAATTGTTGGTTCTGGTTGTTGCTGTTGTTGTTGCTGTTGTTGTTCCAGTTTTTTTTTTTTTTTTTTTTGGACTAGATTGGTTGTTCCACCTTTGATTGTAACCACCTCCCTGATAGCCTCCGAAGTTGCCTCTGTTTTCGTGGTAGTTGTTGGTGTTGTATTCCTGATCCCTTTGCTGTTGCTGGTTGTTGTTGTTGTAACCTTGACCACGATCTTGATAAGATCCTTGATTGTAACGATTTTGATGGTTGTACCCTGAACTATCTCGCTGTTGAGAGTTGTTCGATCTCCCCTGATCGTTTCTCTGAATGTTTTCCTTTGACTAGTATCCGCCTTGGCTAGATTGACCTGCCGCAAACTGAGGTCCTTGTCTGAATCTGTTGAAGCGTTGGGGGTGTCCCTGAAACTTAGCCAAAGGCGAAAGAGTTTTCCCGCTGATACATCTCCTCTTTGGTAAGTCCATCATCAAGGACAAAAGGTTCTTCTACTATGATGTTGTCATGTATGGATGAGGATTGATGGAAGCTTGGTCCTTTATTGGATATTAAGGCAAGTGCAGGAGGGTCAATTTTCTTTCCAGTTTTACCGAATAAGGTCTCCTCATGTGGAAGCATCATGCTGAACAGATCGTGAAGTTCAAGTTGGCCAAGATTCTGGCTCACTTGAATGCTGATAGTGACAGACTGCCAGAGTTTGCTTAACCGCTTGAGGAATTTCACATTCACCTCATATCGGTTCTTTTCCAATCCTAGTCTCCGTAAATCGTTTACAAAGGTGTTCAAACGATTGTAGGTATCCGTTAGTGATTCTCCTTCACAAGCATAGAAGCTTTCATACGCATTCATTGCGTTTTCCTTCTGGCCTTCCAGTGCTTTGTCTCCTCCCTGCATTTGTTGTTCAATGCCCAGCCACATTGATCTTGCATCCTTACAACTGTCAACTCTCGCGAACATGTCATTTGGCAGTACCATTGTGAGTAAAGTGAGGGCACGTTTGTCAATGGCTACCCAAGCACGTTGCTCATGAGAGAACATGTCGTAAGGTTTTTCAACTTCATAGGCATGTAGATACGGAGTGGCCTCGGTTCTGGCGACTTCAGATACAGTAACCGTAGGTCTGATTGGGCCATCTCGGATCGAGATCATGAGTTTGTCATCCAAGAGATCGAGAAAGTTGGTCATTCGGCGTTTCCATTGCTGGTATTCGCCAATGACCAAAACGGGGGGGTCGGGTGTTGGAACCAATACTGATCATTTCTTTAGACATCTTATCCTCACGAGATAAGGATCTTCTTTGAGTAGATAGAGTTTCTCTTTGAACACAACTTCAACACTTAAAGCCTCTTTTTAGAAATTCGAAAATTTCAAAAAGAAAGGCTAAGTGAGTAATCTGGAGGAAAAAAAATATCCCGACACAGAGAGTATCAATCCCGATTCGGGAATTGATAAGTCCTGATTCGGGAGTGTTCAAAATCCGATTCGGGAGAATATATATCTCGATTCGGGAATTGCTAAAGGCTGATGAGAAATTTTCAAAGTCCCGATTCAGGGAATAAGTTTTCCGATTCGGGAAACAATGTTCACCGATTCGGGAAAGTAATAAACCAAATCGAAGGATTTTGAATATACCGACTCGGGATTCAGGTTTACCGATTCGGGATACGAATATCCAATTCGGGAAACAGAAGTCTGATTCGGGAATGAAAGAGAATCCCGATTCGGGAATAGAATTATCCGATTCGGGAATCTTGGAATCAGCCTAAAAACTGCCTCTATTTTTTTATCAAATCTACCAAAGCTGTCGCTCTGATACCAATTGTGAGTCCGTGAATCTGTGAGGAATCGATATACCAATCACTGCAAGCGATTATAGACGATAATAATTCTCAAACAATGAGAAACAAGCTAAAGAAGTTAATACACGCAAAGAAAAGTCGATAAGCTTTTTACGTAAGATTGCATGTATTGATAGAAGATGGTTGCTTGATTACATACAAACTTAACTAGTGACTCGTTTATATAACGTCATATATTACAAGAACAGTCCTCAGAGTCTATGACTCTTTACATAAAGGACTCAAAAGTAAACTAAACTATTGTAACTATTAAGAAATATCAAAAGAGGCCCCCGGACTTCTTTACAACCAAAATACGATCTAACACTATGTGTTCAATATGAGGAAACTTTTGTTCTCATGGAATCAAGAAAAATCTTCTTGGTTCGCCAGTATGAAAACTTCATCCATATCAAGGGTGAAACTCTCTCTCAGATATATCAGAGGTTTAACTGTTTGCTGATCGGCCTGAAGACTATCAGTACATTATACTCTAACTCTGAGGTCATTACCAAGTTCATGAAATCTCTTCTTAAACATTGGGAAATGTACACCACCTGCCTTACTATGTCCAAGGACATAAAGACACTCACTTTGAGTGAGTTGTATAGTATTCTTCTTAATCATGAACAACAGAAGAAACTGAAAAAGAATCTCACTGAGTTAGATCCTTTTGACTTTGAAGTGATTTCTGATAGTGACTCTGATTTAAATGACTCTCTTACCCTTCTTACTAATTCTTTTAAAAGGTTTGCTCGTAAAGGAAACTTTCAAAAACAAAAACCTCTTTATATCTCTAACAAGCCAAAATCAACACCCATTGATAAGGATACATATATCTGCTATAACTGTCAGGGCAAATGACACTTTGCAACTGATTGCAGGTACAAGAAGAATCAGTTTGCTTCTTCTTCTTCTACTTCTACTACTTCTTCTTCTAAAGATCCAAAGTACCAAAAGCTGAAGGAAAAGTACAAAAAGATTAAATCTCAGCGCAAAGGTAGAGGTCTAATAGCTGAAGACCATGATTAGGCTGATGACTTTTCTGATGAGTCATCTGATGAACCTGATGGCTATTATCGAAGAACCGAATGTAGTTTTGATGGCTAAGTTAGAAGAGTTACCTGAAAATGTACCTAAACCTTCTTCTCCTTTAGCAACTGCATATTACGGTCAGGTACCTCCCTCCTACACTCCCTTAAAAAGTCTAACTCAATTGGACTTACTGACTCTCGATCTCTATAATGCCTTAAATGGTAAGAATTCTACTGAAAAACTTAATATTGATCTTCGTGGTCAACTTAAGGCTTGTCATAAAAAAATCAAGCAGCTTACCATTCTTAAAGAAAACTTCAGAGATCAAGTTTCAGTAGATCAGGTTCTTTGTATTGAAAGAGAACAAGCTATTGCTGCCAAAGAAAAGGCACTAACTGAGCTAAATGTTGAAAAGGTCACCATCAAAGGATGGAATGACGCTTCTGAAAAAGTCGATGAAATCCTTGCATTACGGAGATTTGGAAAGATAAAAACAAGTCTTGGTATTTCTAAAAATTGTCCAAAATTCCATGCTTAAGTTTGGAATGATTGTTTCCAGCATCCCTGATCCCTCTGATCCTCAGTGCTCATCTTCTAACACACACACATTGAAGGATCTCCTAAGAGCAAAAATCCTTCAACTAAAGAAAAATCTATAGCATATCAAGTGATAGAGGAGGAGCCATAGGAGTCTTCATAGATGTACAGGATGTGAGATCGAATTTCTTCAGCATATCAAGTACATATTTACCTTGGTTGATGAAGATTCCCTTTTCAGATTACTTAATCTGAAGTCCTAAAAAGTAAGTTAGTTCACCCATCATAGACATTTTATATTCAGTTTTTATGAGCAACTCAAACTTTTCGCAGAGTTTGGGATTGGTTGATCCAAAAATAATGTCATCGACATATATCTGGACAAGAATGATGTGTTTAGGATATTTCTTCAGAAATAATGTACTATCAATCTTACCATGCTCAAAACCTTTAGAAAGAAGAAAGGTTGATAGGGTATCATATCAGGCACGAGGGGTATGTTTCAACCCATAAAGAGTCTTGTTTAACTTGTAAACGTGATAAAGGAACTTAGGGTCAACAAAACCAGGAGGCTGAGCAACATAGACTTCTTCATTCAGTTTTCCATTTAAAAATGCATTCTTTATATCCATTTAAAAAACTTTGAAATTCATGTGTGCTACATTTTGTCACAGTAGTCAGAGAGGATAAATTTTGAGTCAGTCATATGTCTTGAGCATCCACTGTCCAGGTACCAGATGCCCTTATCCTGTAAAATTTAGAGTTTAAGTTTTCTTTGGTACACATAAGACTATAGATCCAGTAGTGTCAGTTGGTTTGTGGAGTCAGTGGCAGCCTCAACTGATTTGTCAGTTTATGTGGCTGGGGTCTTGACTAAAGGAACAGTCTTGACAACCTTCTTCCTTTGACTGTTTTTGCAACCTTAGGAACTCTCTTTACCTTAGCTGATTTTTCAGCTTTGGTAGCATCAGGATACTTACTCGCAATATGGTCATTTAATCCACAGTGATAACATTTGCGATATAGAAAGCGTTTTGTGGGGTCCAGGAAGTCTTTGAACTTCAAGTGAGCAGGACCAGTGCCTAGTACACCCTTGGCATTAGACAAAGGAGGAATAGGTTTCTTCTCCTTAGTCTTCAGCTTAAGGTTGATCTTCAGTCTCGGAGTAGGATTTTGAGAAAAAGGTTTTGTTCCTGAGTCTGATGGTCCACCACCAAGAACTTTATTTTTCTTGGGCTTAGGGGTCTTGGTCTTTAAAGGTGTTACAATCTTGGATTTTTCCTTGAATGATGTATTTTTGCTCTTATGAGCACCTTCAGAGTGAGAGTTTGCAGAAGAAGACAGATTCTTAGGATCATTAGGATCAGGGATAGTGGAAACGAACATCCCAAACTTGAGCATAGAACGATCAGGTCTAGGACAGCCAAGGGTGAATCCGAGGCCTTTCTGGTTCTTCACATTTCTCCCTGAAGCAAGGATCTCATATACCTTTTCAGAGGCGTCACTCCATCCTTTGATGGTGACTTTTTCAGCATTTAACTCAGCCAAGGCCTTTTCTTTGGCAGCAATGGCTTTTTCGTGTTCAACGCAAAGAGTTTGATTTACTGAAACTTGATCTTTATAGTTTTCTTCCAGAATGCTAAGTTGTTTTATCTTTTCATGACATTCTTTTAATTGATCATGAAGATCGACATTCATTTTTTCAGCAGAGGTCTTACTATTCAGGGCATTGTAGAGATCAAGGGTTAGTAAGTCTAGCTGAGTTAGACTTTTAAGAGAAACGTAAGTAGAAGGTACTTGACTGGAAGATTCAGTCACAGAGGAGGAAGCTTCAAGAGCTTTAGTAGGAGCCTCTTCAGGGACCTCTTCTATCTTAGCCATCAGGGCTAAGTTAGGTACATCAGTAATGGCCATCAGTGCCACTTGTGTGTCTTCTTCGTCTGATGACTCATCAGAAGACACATCATCCCAATCACAGTCTTCAGCTACAAGACCTTTACCCTTTCACTGGGATTTCATCTTTTTGTACTTATCCTTCAGCTTTAGGTATTTGGGGTTTTTAGAAAAAGAAGTAGTAGAAGGAGCAAACTGATTCTTCTTGTACCTGCAATCATTAGCAAAACATCCTTTGCCCTGACAGTTGTATCATGTAGCAGTAGCCTTATCAGTAGAATCTGATTTTGGCTTGTCAGCTAAAGTAAGAGATTTCCTTCTTTGGAAGTTGCCTTTTCGGGCAAACTTTTTTGAAAGTACGAGTCAGAAAAGCAAGAGACTCGTTGTAATCAGGGTCTGATTCTGAAATGTCAGAGTCAGAAGATTCTAATTCAGTAATAGTTACTGAGGAGGAAGGAGCAGAGACAGGAGGAACTATCCAATTCAGTAATAGTTTCCTTCTTTGTTAACAAATGTCATGCTAATAATCGGTTTGGATATTATAATGATTATTCTGACATTCCACATGATAAGAAAAAGAAATCCAAACCAAAGAAAAAAGATCCTAAAAAGGCCAAATGAGAAAAGAAACATGTTGCATCTAATCCGAAAGGACCTATCTATAAATGGGTACGTAAACCTGTTTCTACTTGATTTTGCAAATCGGTCATGTGTGGTATATGAATTCTAGTTGTTCCAAACACATGACAGGGAAGAAAGAACTTATTATCAACTTCACTAAAAAAATATGGTAGGGCAATTGAATTTGGGAATGACCATTCTTCTCTAATCATGGGTTTTGGAGATGTTGAAAGAATCTCACGATATATAAATTTGCTTACGTAGAAGGCTTGGGTCATAATCTTCTAGGCATTGGTCAGTTCTGTGATAGAGATTTAGAGGTGAACTTCAAGGCAAAAAGCTGCAACATGTGAACCACTGACGGAAAAGTCCTCCTAACCGGGACACGGAAGTCAAACATCTACACCGTCAATCTAAAGAATCTCAATCCTTCGACTGAAGTCTTCTTACCGACAAAAGCTTCATTAAAGCAGAATGTATTATGGCACCGACAACTTTCCTAGCTGAACTATTCTAACATCAATAAGTTAGTGAAAGTCGGGTTAGTCGACTTTCTCGATGAGCGATGAGAGAAGCCTATGCTCCTTACATCGCGAACAACAGTTACATTGACTTCAAATGAAGTGCCAGTTCCCGATCCTTCTAGAAATCCTCAAGAAACACCCTACTAGTTTTTCCTTGACCAAGGATCCAACCTTCCCCTAGGTTTACTTGCAGCAGTATTAGGAATCTCTTGAGTTCGTGTATCGATTGACCCCAGAAGATTTCATCGCGCCCTTTCACTTCTTGTGGGAAATACGCGTCTTCACCCACTACCAAGCCAAGTCCATATTACGACATATGACACCTACATGACTGAAGATGAAGTGTGCGAAGCTAACCACTATTGGCTACACGGAACCTATCAACTCATTCAACATATTCTAACGCAAGCATCTTCCCAACTTGGGGTACACACTATTTACTATATTGAATAGGTGTCTCTCTTGCCGCACGAAGGGGATTGACCAATGCATCAGAAAAAATCTCTGCTTATTCATCGGTTACACCACCAACCATTACTTCGACTACAGCCTCGTTCTCTGGCTGAAATAATCGAGGTATTCAAGGACAAGACCAAGGACAAGAAGGCAAGGAAGTTTGTCCCTTTCCCCGGCTACTTGTCGATAATCATCTTCAACATCCTCTGCCATAACCGAGACGTTCCACGAAGACCTGATAGCCCCAAAGCCCCTTCTTGACCAATGTGGTTTATTTAAAACCGTCCAGCCGGTCGTGCTGACCTGGTGGTGATGATGATCCCAGATGCTATGTTAGCCATCGCCAATTAGATAGTGCCATGATAAGTGTTCATTATTGCCCACTTATTATATCATTTTAGGGTCTTTTTAGGTTTTTATTTTGCCCAAAAGTGCCAATTTAGTCTAGTTTATTTGTGTTTTTAGTATAATTTAGTAATCATGACTTATGTGCATATTATTATTAAATATCTGTCTAAATTAGATTTTTATTTACTGTTTTGCATAAATTACCTTATACTACAGACTGTTGCAGATTTTTGTTGACTTTTGAAGACAGTTTCGGGCTTTGGAAGAAAGCTGCTGTTTTTTTAAGGATACAAGTATGACCTCATGGTTACTTGGTCCGTAAGTCTCATTTCCCTATAAATAGAAGCCTTTGTAAGCTCATTTAGTACCACTTACACATTCCATTGCACAAACTATTTAGTTATGTAATTCTCTCTAGTGTTCTTAGTGTTCTTAGTTGAAGTTCTTAGTTCTTAGTTTAAAACTTTCAGTAGTTATAACCTTTTGAAGACCATAGTTTGTGTCTTAATATCCTCACGGGTTTAAGCATCAAACTATTTGATGTTGTTTTCCGTATTAACTTCAACAATCTTTGGAAAATCCCTCTGCCTGTTCTAGTTGTTAAAATTCCACCAGAAATACTATTTGTATTTCTTGTTGTTAACATTCCACTAATTAGGTTCCATACTTACTTTATGTTGTTAAAAATCAATATTTCTAAAAACCTGTCAGTATTTGTAGCTGTTAAAATCTGTTATTTTATTTCCAAGTTCCAAGTACAACCTATAATCCCATGTGTACCTACAAGTACTTTTTGGTACCTTTCTATACCTTTTGTTCCCCAAAGTGAATACACTCAAGTTGATTGCCTCAAGTTACTTACTAGTATTTATTTACTTCTGCTCTCTTGGAATTACTTATACTCTGTTTCTCTCACGTTGGAATTATTTTCATCGTCGAAGAACGTATTGTATAGTAATTAACAGCTTGTTACAATTCTTATTATTGAAATTCCAGTAAATTATATTTCTGCAATTTACATTCTTGCAATTTACTTTCCAGCATCTTTACTGGTCATCTTTCCAGTATTTACTTTTTTGTCATTAATTTTATTGCAATTTACTTTTTAGCAAGTTCAGCTGGTAATCTCATCTATTGTTTATGTTTCTTCAATTTACTTTTTTGTTCTTTACTTTTCCAGTACTTACATCACTTCGCAAGAAGAATCCACGTAGTGATTAGCTAAAAGCTTGAGCTTGGGGTATAGGAAAACATTGAGATCAATGTAGTTGTAATTGTCCTAGATGCATTATTATATTACTGTGCTAACTATTTATTGCAGAAGTTTGAAGTGTTTCATTGAAGATTATGTTAGGTTAATTGACGCCTAATCTACCATATGAAAATGCATTTACTTTCAGAGTTAAGGGTAACGTTAAAACAACTACAATAAAGTGAGAAAACTAAAGAGAGTTTTAGTGTCTAAACAACACTATGCTCATCTGGTAATGAAGGTAACACTGTGTTGTGCTAGGATTCGTGACTAATATCACATCTTGAGCACGTTGGCTTGTGTGTACTTTTGGAAGGCCGTTTAAGCCAGTGGTTTCACAGTTTTATAAGTATCTTTTTACTACAACATCTATTTTTATATCTCAATAGAACCTTACATTTTGGGTTCTTTTGTCCAAACAGGTTTTATAAACAAAATCATTCACCCACTTGCTTAACAGCATTTTAAATATCCTCGAATTCGCTATATGAAATCATCTCTTAATCACTAGACTGTACCAAAGAGACTCTTGCATTAATCCTTCCATGTGGATCGATATTTGGTATTTATTTACCATTATTACTTGTTACGGGACGATAGTAGTTCAAGGTGTATACTTGCGCCTGGTTCTATTTTCCAGTTGAATCTCACAGTTCAGACATTCCTATTCAAAAAGGGATTAACAAAAATCCTTTAATATGCCACTTTTGAAGGAGTATTTAAAACTTCCACCTACAGAGGATTCTCCAAAACCGAAGAACCCTACCCAAGAGGCTACTGGTAGTGAGAAGAGTGAGGCTCATGAGCATGGTCTGTCACCTTGGGTGTAGATCAAGGGTACGCAACGATGCTTTATATGAGGTCGGTGCGTCAAACTATGATGACCAAGTACCTAGCCCCCACTTCACTAGAGAAGTGGAAAGCTTTGAAGAAAGGTAAAGGCAAGTCAGCCTACAAGACATTGGGAATATAAATTGTTAAATATTAATAGTAGCTCTTACTTTCTAAAGTTACTAGGGTATGAGGCCGACATATTTTAGGGACCAAAAGTGTCATCTTTCAAAGATGTTTCAGGGACCAAAATTGCAAGATATTAAAATCCGTCCGGGAAGGAGTTTTCTGGGCGGAAATATGAATTTTGGCTGGAAATGGAGGGGGTTATAGCCGGAAAAGGGGATCTCCGTACGGGAGGAAATGAGGGCTATTTTGAGAGTTTTGGGGAGATTTGAGTTAGGAGGTCTAACACCATTTTTAAAATGACTTAAGCATTTTAAAACTTCAATGATAAACATAATATATCGTGAAAACTTCAATGATGACCCTTTTTATGAACGTTAAAAATGTATTTTGTGGCCTATCACATCTAGAAATATTTACGGAAAAAGTTTTAGCCTTTCCAATAAACTTTTTGAATTAAAAATATCGTATTAACACATTTCTTGCATATATATATATAGGGGTGGGTTCAAATGTGAACCACTTTTTGGTTGTGAACGTGAGAACAACCGAGAGCGCGACACGTGGCGGATGACTATGCGCCACGTCAGATCCACGGCGGATGACTAGGCGCGATTCATGGGAGGGCATTGAATTAAAGAGGGGGACCACACTCAAAGTCGCCACGTGTCGTGCTCTCGGCTGTCCTCACGTTCACAACCAAAAAGTGGTTCACATTTGAACTTTCCTCTATATATATATATATATATATATAGAGAGAGAGAGAGAGAGAGAGAGAGGTTCACACAAGAACAAATTCAATTTGCAAGAACAAAGGGACAATTCTGGATCACATGTGATGTGGGTCCCACATAATAAAAAATCATATATGATTCAGGTGGGTCCCACCACTAAATCATATATGATTTATTTAATGATGGGTCCCACATAACATGTGGCTCAAAATGCATTATTTTGTTCCTACAAATGAGGTTGTTCTTGTATGAACATCTCTATATATATATATATATATATATATATATATATATATATGAGTATTAACATAATATTGTTTTGTAAGGACAAAAATCTTATGAAGATAAAATTAATATAATCTAATTATCATATCGATAACATATAATTTACAAAAGTAGTTTATTTGTTTGTTTTTTACCCCAAGTATTTAGATCAATTTTTCATGTACCTTAAACTAATCTTATAAAAACATTTCTCTACTATATAAGAAACTTTTCTCTCTCTTCTTTTATGCGTTTAATTTTGAATGGAAATCATTATTTAATAGAATCATAATTTTATTACTATTTTTTATTGTTAACACCATTCTTTATTTGCAATATTTAGTTTTCATGTAATCTAACTATTAGATATGTAACCCTTTTAATACTAAAAAAGTTTTAACAACATTAAAAGAAAATAACCAATGGGAGACAAAGAAATAATTGAGGGGTTGATAGGGTTAGGAGCATGACCTTTGGTTAGGGTTTGGTAGAAAAGGAATTGTTTGGTTTCTTGAAATTTAAAAATTTCTTTAAAATAATATTTGATTAGAGTTGAAGGTATGATGGTGGGATGCTCAAATAATTAATTTTATTAAGAGAATCTAAAACTTTTTTTCTTTTATTTTTTTATATGTTTTATTGTCATTTTAGCAATTTAAAAACATCTACGTATTCTCATTTTATGAAAAAGTTTATCTAAACTTTTACAAACTTTTTATGATTTCATCATTTAAACTTGATATCATTTATATTTTTATTAATAAAAATGAATACATAAAATAAATATAAATACATATTTATTTATATCGAGAAAATAGTATTGCATTAATTATGTATTTTTGTTAAAGTTGAGTAATACGAGACTTGTATAAAATTTTATAAAGCTAAAACTGATTAAATACGAAAAACTTTTGAAAAAACAAGTCCTGCAGTTACAAGCTATGACGAAAAACCTTATAAAAATCTCTTGTTAAAAACCACGTTATATGAAAATCTTAAGTGGAAGTTTTTGCATTTTAAAAAACCTTTTAAAAACCACATTATGAATGCTCTGATAACAATATTTCATTTAGTTAACAAATACGTATAAATGTAATTTAAACCGTTGAACAAAGTTTTTTATTATAGATTTTTGTTTAAAAAAAACTTAATAAAAAGCAACACGACAAAAACAATAAGCGGACTCTTTAAAGTTATGATCTTAAAAAATTATATACTTAATGAAGTTCTTTTTAGATATTTTAACATGATCCATATTTTAAAATATTCTATAACTTTTATTATCTAATACCTTTTTAAAGAAACTTTATATAATATAAACAATAATTTAATCTAGGAATAAAAAATATTTTCTATCTATCATAAACCACATATATTTGTTATTTCCAACAGCTGTTTTTCTGGATAAGAATATGAGGGCATATTTAATAATTCAAGAAAATTTTGGTACCACCATCAATATCAACTTTCACCTGCTTGAGTATTTTGGGTCATTACCATAAAAAACTGTATGCACCAACAAACTTAGATCAATCAAAAAATATGTAGAAAAAGTGTACCTAGTTGACATCAGGAACTTATGATTTTTGTAAATGAATACAATTCTTAAACAAAAGCATGCATATATAAAGACTGCAAATTTCTATTAAATCACAAAAATTTATGCAAGAAAAAAATATTGTTGCATAAACCTATGATGCGGGTTTCTGTTTCTTGGGGACACGATAAGCTCCAACCACACAGGCGTGGTCGGGTTCAAGGGTCACCTGCTCCATCGGCTTAAACCGTTCAGCTTGAAGCTTCTTCACTTCTGAAGCAAAATCCTAGCCTGCAAAAAGATATAAAACAATGGTAGCTAAACAAGTTATATTTGTGGGGTTTATAAGTGAATATACAAACCACATTACTTACAATCAAATAATCAAACCCACCAAGTAACAGGGTATGGAAGACTAAATTAAAGCAGAAGACAGATAAGATACCCCCATATAATCAAAAGCACTTGGATAGTAGATGTAAGATGTTCACAATGAACTTGGAGGTCGTTTACCAAAGGCTTATCTGGCAAGTGTTTAACTCGTGTCACTCACTTTACTAAGTGACCATAACAAAAATAGAATACCTTACCCATTACAAAGCATAGCAAGAACCAATAATCTTATCAGCAAGCAAGAGAAAAGACTCTTGTGGCCAAGAATGTTACCTGCTAAGGGAAAGTGAGGGTGGTGGCTCTTGCAGGCAAGTGTTTACCGAATAAGCGTTTGGTAAACAACCCCTTACTCTTTAAAGTATAAATTTTAAACAAACCTCGATTATTGTACAAGAAAGACAATTATACGCTTGAAAATTTTCAAAATTAAGAGAAAGAATTCAAAAATCAAACTAAACCAAATGTCAATTGACGCATCAGAAAAACTCGGTTTTTGCATCATCCAAGATGTCCTGAAGGGGAATCCGAGTAGCTCATCATATGCTATATCGTAATTCAAAACAAAATAGAAATAGAAAACAGCTAAATTGAAATAAATATATAAGAGGTTAAACGGATTCATTATTAACTAGGTCTTGTACAGCAATGTAGTTATGAAAACAAAAACATGAGACAAAAGATACCCAAATAAATATTTTGAAGACTTCAATGGATGATAACTAAAATAATATTACTTTTTATTGACAATAGACATTGACATATCCATACTCTATATTCGATCTTGGTTCCATCTTCATTCTGAATTAAAACCAAATTCATATATGTCAATACTAAATTACAGTATTACACAAGCATTAATTAATGTAAAAATGAAGATAACCCATTGAAAAGCGTGAAATATAAACAGAAAGCTTCAATGGAGATGAAGATGACACAAATGAAGATTGATCAACTATTCAAGGAGTGAAATCATTTATGGATTTTCACACTACAAAACTATATGTTAAATTGACATTGAAAAGGTGATTTGATTTAAATTAAGGACAAACTTCATGCCCATTGTATGTATCCAACCTCAAATTATGCTATTGCATTACAATTGTATATAGTATTTTTCTTCAAATTATGCTATTGCATTAACTATTTTAACATGTATCAACAGGTTAATAGCTAAAATATTATATAGAATTGCAATTTTTAAAAGTATATAATAATATTGTACTTTCAAATTATGCTATTGAATGTAATATTTTAACATGCATCAACAAGATAATAGCTAAAATATTATATAAAATTGCAATTTTTAAAAGTTCAATATACAATAACACAATTTGAAGTTGAATGCACACAATAGAAACACCGATAAAATTTGATACATTTTCATGAAGTTTGTCCTTGAATTAATATACAAAAGATCCTCTTGTAATTATAGACAGCTTCTCCAGGGACCGTGTTCTTGGTGCAAAGTGCATCTTCTTTACCTTTATGATTTAAGCAGCGAGCAGCAGTGGCGTTTTATAGTAATTTTTTTGGCTTTAGAGGGTTCTGCTCTTATCATATCATTTTATATTTTATACTTTGTGGCTTAACAACTTTGGGCCACGTAGAATGGGCCTCCTCTTAGCCCAAATAGAATTTCCATTTGATAGACCCGGGACCGGACAATGAACATGGAAATAGCCAAATGGGCCCGACCCGACCCGATCCAGTTAGTTAACTGGTCCGGCCTTTAATCAGTTATAACCGGTTTGCCTTTTAATTGGTTATTTAACCGAAATAAGAAGTGGTTACTTCTTTTTTTGCGTTTTAACAAAAGTTACCCATTTTATCGCCGTTAGATATGACCATTTTTTTATTTTTTTCATACTTGACTATTGTTTCTATTTTTTTTTGCATTTTAATCCCCTAACACACTATAGACACCAAGTTACAAAGCACAAAAAACAAAAACAGTTATCGCTATAAGCGATGTATTTTTTATATAATTGATGTAATTAATTTGAAACTGTGATAAAATGTATTTTTAAAGTGTACTTGAATAGCCCAAAAAAATTTAAGGTTTATAATAAATCATAAATGATATTAAAACCAAAAAATAAACCCTTAACCGATTTGTAACCGGTCCTTAACTAGTCAAAATTAATTGGTTACAAATAACCAATCGATTATTAACCTAAACCCCACTGGTTGTAATCAATTATGGTTTCAACCGGTCAACCCAAACACTATTTTTAACCAGTCTACGTCTAGTATTTTGTCGTCTCTACCACGATAAAGAAAAAAGAAAAAAAAAAAAAAACATGTTATTGGGACACGACATTGATTTTATAACGTAAGGTTTTCCAAATTTATTGAAAGAATATTACCTAATTGGTCTAAGACTAAAAGGATTTTGTCAAATGGTTATCAGATCACTATTTATTGTGGCTCTCACTTACCTCATTTAGTAACATTCTCGACCTTTAAAACGAAACCCGATAAGGTTTATCGAGTGAGAGTGGGTTAGATTCTCGGGTCCTAAATATGACTTTTACCGGGTACAATTATCGATCCCTAGAAGTGTTTGGTACCTTACCATTCTTTGGAAATAAGTAAAGGGTCCCCGGTTTGGTTCGTAAAATGGAATTTGATTGAAGTGGGATCCATTAAAGAAACTAAATTGGAATTTGACCACAATATGAATTGGCAAGAATTAGATTCAGGAGGCGTATGGTTGGGGGTATTGAGTGGTCAGGAATGGGAATGATAATGAAAACTACCGTTTGATTTGATATTATATAATGGAATCATTAGTGCAGATACATTAATTTTCATTCCTGACCAAATTGAGGGGAATGAAATTTTTATTTCTACTTGGTTTTTTTTCCATACATGTTCCATCTATGGATGTTAAATGAAACATCTTTTGTATTTTCAAGTCTAGAAAACATATTTTTTTAATATGAAGCAATTTTTCATTGATTATATTGGGTTAACCAAACAGCATCAATGCAATGTTCATTCCTATTCTCATTCTCCTGCATTCCCATTTTCATTTTCATTCCCATTCCCTGAAATGAACCAAACACCCCCTCATTCATTTAAGTCAATAAATAATGAATTCCTTAAACTGTAGAATTCAAGGGATTCCATCAAGTTCATTTTATAAACCAAAATTCACTAAAAAGTTTGGTAAAACACATTGTCATTTCAATTCCATTAAAAACACGATATTTCAATTCCATTAAATTACTTTGAATTCAATAAACCAGGCAACCATTGACTGTCATGGATGCATCTTGTTTTAATATATAACTCATTCCATTAAATCAAATCAAACCGAAACGTATTCTAGGCTACAAGTGATACTACTCAAGGATTGAAACTTAAAGAGGTACCAATTTTCTTTGAGAACCTACAAACCTCACCCCCAACTCGGGTTGAAAACTTACGTTGTCTGCCGATAATATGCTACTTTACACCAATCATGTAACAACTTTCTATCCTTTTACAATCAAGATACAAACGAAACATGTAAGAATGAAGAACAGCCAACACCCGGCATCTATTAAATAGAAATACACGATCATTTTTGTTCTTCTCGCCTAAGGTCAAAAGTTGAAATCTTTTCCAGCTCTTAATTCACATCTTCCGACCTCTGAGCCATATGCACCCCAGCACCAACTTCTTCAACAGAATCTGCCGCCAATTATACCAAAGACGTTAGATGGCAGTAACCAGGGTGGATACATGAGTTCCATGGTGGAGGCTACTTACTTGACTTGATTGTAGCCTGAGAATCGTTCGTGGTGGCGACAGGAGTTGTTGTTGCTGCTTGAGAATCTCCGTTGGTGGCAGCAACCGGTGTTGCTGCCACCTGGGAATCCTCAGGGGTGGCAGCAGCTGGCGTTGCTGCCACCTCCGAATCCTCCCCGGATGTTGCTGCCAGTTGAGGATCCTGCTCGGTGGCAGGAACAAGTGTTTCTGACACCTGAGCATCCTGCCCACTGGCAGCAACTGGTATTGCTTCCACCTCAGGATCCTCCTCG
The DNA here is from genome assembly GCA_030169165.1 of Centaurea solstitialis. Classification (NCBI taxonomy): domain Eukaryota; kingdom Viridiplantae; phylum Streptophyta; class Magnoliopsida; order Asterales; family Asteraceae; genus Centaurea; species Centaurea solstitialis. The sequence continues at coordinate 66,335,258 of CM058043.1, forward strand.
GTGGCAGGAACAAGTGTTTCTGACACCTGAGCATCCTGCCCGTTGGCAGTGGCAGCAGCCTCCATTTCCTTTGGTGTTGCCGCAGAATTTTCAGATGGTGGGGTTGAGGACAAGGTGGGTGGTATGTTGGAGGTGGTGCTTCGTGCCGTAGTTTGAAGCTCATCAAGACCAATTTCTTTTTCAAGGGTGCTCTTGAATTCCCTTGAAACTTCCTATAAAATTGCAACATTTATGACACCCGAGTTATTTCAAACACGTGGATAGTTATGAGATGGAAACATTTCTCGTTAATGAAATTAGTTCGTTTGCATTGCCTGAAGTTCCCTGATCGTCGGTTGAAATGCCCGCAAAGTTTTTCCCAGATTTTTAGCGATCTGCAATTGAGATCAGTTGATAAATTATGAGGTCAGACAAACTGAAAGTTTCAGCTACATAATAAATTTTATGGATTAACATACAACTCTATAACATGCATTTTAGAGAACATGTAACGTGGAGTTCAGTTTTCACGATAAAAAACCGTGAAAATCAGCATGCAAGAAGGCAACAGAGTTATGAACTTCTAAAAACAAAGCTTGGACAGAGTGATGAAACTTATGCTAGATAATTAGTGTTAAGTTTCTTGAGCGCTTATAAAGCTTTCACCATACCTTGCAAAGAAAAGATTATTTATCATTTTGTTTAGTGTTATAGATTTGAGTTTCAAAATATCTCATGTAAATGAAGTCAATACGAGCTATAATGACATTCGAGCTTTACACTAACCAACCCTGACGCTTGCAAGCCAAGAGTTGAGCATGCTCAATCTTCCACATCGAAAATACTCCCCTTAAAGAAGATTCATGTCTATAAGTTTTTCCTCAAGTACTACTCCCTCCATCACAAACTACATGTCCACAATGAAAAAGGTAGACAGTTTTAGAAATGTGTAACTATTACACTTTCTTATTAACTAAATTACAATTTTACCCTTACAAGTGAAGAGAATAATGAATTTCTCCATCTCATGGTTAAGAGTAGGATTGGAAAGTAGGCACTTCCTTTTTGTTAGTGTTTGGGCACATTAAAATAAAAATACGACACTTATTTTGGGACAGATGAAGTAGAACTTTTCTTCGAGTGCACAGAATTACCATTCCCTAATGTAAAGTATGAGTAACAAGATTAAGACCCTTTTATACATATATAAAGTTAAGGGTTAATTTCATATATACCCTTGTTAAAACTCAAAATATCATATTTACCCAACTTAAACTACAAATATCATATATGCCCTTCTTAAGCTATCAAAATATCATATTTACCCAAAACACATTTTATATCAATTTTAAATTAGATTTAACAATAAAAGAATAGTTAAATGACCATTATACCCCTTTTTAAGTTTAAACCACAAATATCATATATACCCTTTCTAACCTATAAAAATATCATGTTTACCAAAATAGCTATTTTTGCCAATCTTTAGTCATTTTAAATATTATGTTTACCATAATACAATAATCTCATAGCCCATTATAGTTCGTTGAGTTATCGTAATTGATTCAATGAAGCAGGTTTATCTAATTGCACCAACGATGTGGTGGTTGAGTTCATGGTTGTTGGCGGTAATACACTCTCAAATTCATCATACTTGTATATACAGACACACATATCACCTACAGCTAGCTTCTATGAATGGCGATATAACAAGATATCCATCTGAATTTTATAGATGTATTGCAGAAGAATAAGCATTCCACCCATCCAGTCAATTATGTTAAGATATTTCTCCTTAGCTTGCTCATGTAAGCTGCTTTAATTAATTTGCTTTCAATATTTTTGCTTCATTAATTCATTACATTTTCCCATGATAACTTAATCTTCTAATTAATGGTGTAGTTTAGCATTTGTTTTACTAATTTGTAAAAAATAAATTATTTTTATAATTTCTATAATGGTGATGAAGAGGTTATGGGTATCAGTCACAATATAGATGCTCTCTTGTTGTGTTAAAAGAAAAGGTTCGTGGATTAATTTGGTCGCATCGAAATCACTTAGTTTTAAGATGGACCGGAGAAAATTAGTAGAATTAATCAATGCAAGTCATACGAATGGATTACAAGAAGGATTCAGGGTAAACTCATTGACCGGAATCGATGGCTGTCTGTCCCGAGAAATGCGCCACGAGAAGTCGAATGACCGGAATCTGCGTCGTCAGCCCGCTTAGTATTTTGTCTCGACATGACACAGCAGAGGTGTGTGAACCTGCTGCATTATTGTCCGTGATCGAGAATACCATCTATTTGAAGTTGTTGTTTGGACAGACCATGGGGGTTGATTCCGGGGACGGGTCGAAGTCGTTGTTTGGATAGACCCTGTTGTCTATAATTTTTAGTTTTCTCCGGCTACTGTTCTGTTTAAGTGTTGTGGTTAGTTTTGATTTGGTTCTGCTGTACTTGGTTTGGTTGATAACTGGGTATTGATAAGTGCTTTTCAATTTTTTTACTTTATGTTTTAACTTTATTTGTTGTTCTCTTGTGTTATAAGAAAAGGTTATTGGAGTAAAAAAAAAATTGGGTTTTGTTGTTGATTAAAAAAACTATTTGGTTAAATAAACCACTTGTGATAATTTAACTTAATTTAAAATATTAAAGATTGGTAAAATTAGTTATTTTGGTAAGCATGATTTTCTATAGGTTAAGAAGGGTATATATGATATTTGTGGTTTAAACTTAAAAAGGGGTATAATAGTCATTTAACTATTCTTTTATTGTTAAATCTAATTTAAAATTGATATAAAATGTGTTTTGGGTAAATATGATATTTTGATAGCTTAAGAAGGGCATATATGATATTTGTAGTTTAAGTTGGGTAAATATGATATTTTGAGTTTTAATAAGGGTATATATGAAATTAACCCTAAAGTTAAAATTAGATCTATGTTTAGTCATTTAAAAAGGTTTCATAGCCATTCTGTTAAAGCATATATAAAAGAGTTGTGACATAGTTTGACTCCTATAGTTTCATTCAAGTTGTTGTAGTTATTTGTAAAATTGTAGATAGATAACAATGACATCTCCTAGAAAGTAATTTGATTATCTTTCCTTTCGCATTTGAAATCCTTGTAACATGACTATGATTTAAGGATCTTATTCGATTCGTCAATCTCACATTTTTTAGTAGGCAATCATAAAGCTGCTATACTCAAATTTAATATGGTATCGGAGCCTATAGTTAACACGTTCTCATAAGTGTAATCATGTGGCAAGACCGCATACAACTACCGTATGAAACCAAACACATTTTTTACCACAATAACAAGGAGATCAATAAAATGAAGGTTTTCAAGCCAACTCAATGTAGTCCTTACCTCAGCAAGACCTTTAGGCCCAAAAACCAACAATGCCACCACTCCAATCACTAAAGCTTCAGGAGCTCCAACTCCAAATAAAGATGCATACACACCTTTCCTTCCATGTTTCCTTTTCTTTTCTGCATATACATCAAATCAACACAATCATATCAACCCTTAAAAACACACACACACATACACACTTCCATAATCTCTGGTCTGTTCCAAAAAATGTTATACAAAAAGTTCACATCAAATGTTAAATTATTCAAAGTTTTCAAATGTTAAATTATTCAAAGTTTTCAAATGAAACTATTCAATGTTAAATTAATGAACTTTTCAAATGATAAGCAATTCAAAGTTTTCTACTGATTTTTGCAAGCTTCAATCAACTCCACAACAAATGTTATACACAAAGTTCACATCTTGAAAATCTTTAAATTTGACTTTGAACTCCATAACAAGAACTACAATTAGTATGAAGTTGGTCAATTTCACAACACAAATTCACATCATTTTCAATTTTTTAAAAACCCCTCAAGTTTGACTTGCAACCAATAAAGAGTATACTATATGAACACTAACTAGTAGATAAACAAACAAAATTACAACTTACCAAATCTCAAAGATTTTAAAGAAATTGAAATCCCATTTGGCCTGAGACCATTCCAAGAAGAAAAAGAAGCTAAACCCTGTTGAGGAACCAATTTTAATGAGCAAAAATTTGGGTTTTTAGAGTAAGATTTTGGGGAGATAGAGAGAGAAGCAAGAAAAGGAGATGATTTAGACACTGTGGGTAATGGTGAAGAAGCATGAGATGAATATGGAGGAACCAGGGTTGCAGAAGCCATGGCTGGTGGTGGTTGGTAGATTATGGCGAGTTGATCTGAAGCTTGATGATGAATTTTGGGGAAATGTGTGACTGAAAGGAAATCGGGCAATTTGGCGGTTTGTTTGGATGTGGGCCTAAACATAATCTTGATTGGGTAAATGTTATTCTATAACAATCGGCTGTTTGGACCGGTTAGAGTACCAAACGGTCCTGCTTTACAAATATAAGTTGGTTTTAGACAGGATCCAAGCCCAGCCCAAATACATTTAAAAAAGGCTGTTAATAACTTGAGTAAACTTAAAACTCTAATTTTGGTCAATGAGGTTTAATGAAAAGTCTAAAAGTTGTATCTAAACTTTGATAAGTTTTTTTGGGAAAGGTATCCCAGACCACATTGGGCCCGGACTAATCCTCGGCAATTTTGGGTCGAAGCCCCCGTACCTCCAGAATGCGTCCCTCAGGGCTCGAACTCGGGTTCACCACTATGTAGTGCCCAAGCCTTACCACTAGTCTAGCACTCCTTTGATAAACTTTGATAAGTTTAGATCGTTTGTATTTTTATTTTTTTTTGAAAGTGTTATTATACCCTTATATCAATTTATAAAGTGAAATGAATAGTAAAGAAGTAAAATAAAATACAACTTTGGTTTCTATAGTTTGATAATTTTCAAAACGAAATGAATAGTAAAGATATGAAATAAAATACAACTTTGGTCTTTATAGTTTGATATTTAGAATGTTTTTAGTCGTTGATCTTTAAAAATTGTATTTTTCATCCTTATGAGTTTTTTTATTCCATTTTCATCCTTTCATCCAACTTTGTTAAATTAAGTTGGTTAACTTATCCACAAAAATGTTTGATTGAATTACATATTTGGTTTTATAGTATACCATTTTTATATTTTACATTCTCAGATTACATAATTCACATTTTGTTACTTTACTTTATTTATTTATTTTATTACGACATTTTGTTTTATTGGTTAATTATAAACTATTATAACTTTAATAAAAAAATAATCAAATAATTTCATTAAACTATCAACAAGTACATTATATTTTTTTTTCAAAAGCTTTAGGTAATACTAAACATATGGAGCAGAGTACGACTTTGGTCCCTATACTTTGATATTTAGAGCGTTTTTAGTTATTGATCTTTAAAAACTGTTTTTTTTCATCCGTATGTGTTTTTATTCCATTTTTATCCTTCCATACAACTTTGTTAAATTAAGTTGGTTAACTAATCCAAAAATATGTTTGAATAAATTACATATTTGATCTTAATAACTAGTTTGGTTACTAACTTATGAGTTGTCTACAATAAGGTAACGTCTGAAGGTCAACCTTTTTCCAAAAAAGGACAAAAAGGTTTTTTGTCTTTTTTCAAGGACAACTCTGAATATCAATTCTAAAGACACAAGTGTCTTATGCATTTAACGCACATGGTAGTTAAAAAATGGAGGAATCATCCCATGCAAGGTTACGTTTTTGAAAGAGATCACTACGTTCATGCAAAATCGGCATAAACTCTCTCTCTCTAGAATTACACATTTTCTTTCACTTAGTGTTCAAAGTGTGTGATTTGTTCTCTGTGTTCTAGGCATTAAAATTGTTAGAATAGTCTAAAGCTATTCTTTTTCGCAACAATTTTGTTTTTTGTGTGTAATTTGATTTTATAAATCAATAAAAAAATATTAAGTTAAGTATTTTTTTTCTTTGTATTGTATTCACCCACTCCCCCCCCCCCCTTTTGTAACACCCCATATCCGCAACGACAACAAGATCTCCAATAACAAAATCAAATTCTAAATCCTTAGATTTAAATCGAACATAACTTAACATAAAAAAGTCAAATCTCAAACAATGATCGACTCCTAAAATACTAATCTAACTCAAGATTGAAATAAATAAATTAAAATCCTCAAAAAAAGGTGGTTTTGCCTTTACAGAGCCCCTAATTGCTCCTTAGCTAGATACCTGTCAGAAGAAAAACGTAATGTGAGCCAAATGCTAGTACGGATTATGATTACAACATAAACAAAGCATAATGAATTTTAATGATCAAATTCAAATGAGATGAAATATAAAGTTCCAAAGTTTCTCCACCATATAATCACCACCAAACTCCAAAGTAATTAGCGAATATTAAGTTGAAACAATGAGGGGTTAGTATATACATATCATGCTTCCTACATGGAGCTAAATCACATCATAATCCAAACAAATCATAAAACTTGAGGTCCATCCTTTAATTTTGTAAAGTTTAAGTGAATATTTTTTAAGTTTTATAACTTTTAATATAAACTCTAAGATTTCAACATATGGGCTTGATTCGAGTTTGAGTTCGAGCTTGATTCAAGTTTGCAACGAGTTCGAGTTCGAGCTCAGGAGTTGACTTTCGAGTCGAAATTGAGTTTGGATTTTTACTACTCACGAGTTTTTGAGCCAAGTTCGAGCTCGAGTATTGGCTTTCAAGTTCCAGTCGAGTATAATATACTTGAGCTCAACTCGCATCATTTACTCCCCTAGTCAAATGAAGGAATTTTCATGCGATACTCTCTAACCTCCAAGGCCTACAGGGTGTACAATCTTTGGATAAAATGCATTGAGGAATCCATCCATGTAAAGTTTGATGACTTCAAATCATCATCTCTCTCTTACAATGACGATGAATTAAAATATTAAATGCATTCATCCTATCATGCATTAGTGATGAATCTCTTACTTCATCAACCAATCATCGCACCCTTGTACCCTATACTCATGTTCTTTCTACTACAAATAATGGTGTCCCTGGTACATCTGATCCTTCTTTGAATTGGTAGGAAATAACCTTTATCATTTGGCATTTTACTGATCCCGATCCTAACAATCCCTTATGTTGAGTCTGATACATTACCTCTGCTGAAGATTGTTGGTTAACACTGCTGATAATTACCATTGCTGGCTTTGGAGTTGGTACCACTGCTAGTTATTTGAAAGTTACCACTGCCAATATGTGAGGATTAAATGAAGATCAGATTACCACTGCTATTGAAGACTACCACTGCCTATATGAAGTTACCACTGCTGGTTTCAAGTTAACACTGCTTTTGTTTTACCACTGCTATCAAGATGAAGATAAGGAAAGGATTGCGATGATTTGAAGATATAAACAAGATACGATCTGCTTGGAGATATTTTAGAGATTATCTTGTAAATCTAGTTTCCTTATTGTTATCTTGTAAGTCGTATATATAGCTGATAGGTTTTATCATTGTTAGATACGAGTTTTCATAGCTTTTGTGTTAGAATTAGAGCCTCAAGATTTTTCTTGAAATCCCTGCAATAGAGAAGTGTTGCACGTCTGTTTGAGCCTGTTCAAACAGATTGGGGCTTGAGTTTGTAATCATTAAGCTATTGAAATCAATATACATAAAGTTTGTTACAAATCCATTGTTTTAATTCTATAATCAAAGTGTTATTCCGCAAACTTCTTTGATTAAGTTTTCTGTTCTTGATATATTGATCCTGTCAAGTGGTATCAGAGCTAGATTATTCCAGAAAACTAATTCACAATGGATACTCAAGAAACGGTTTTGGTCTCAAAAGTTCTCATGCTCAAACCCAATGAATTTGACATGTGGAAAATTCGAATCCGTCAATACATGCTTCTCACAGACTATGGGATGTGGGAAGTTGTAGAAAACGGACCTGGTGTTGATGAAGCTGTTGTTGAAGGAGGTGCTAGGCCTCCACTTAGATCTGATGCTGATAGAAAGAGAAGGCAGACTGAGATGAAAGCCTTGAGTACTTTGTTGTTGGCCATTCCCAATGAATACCAACATCAATTTAGTACCTATACAGATGCAAAGTCTCTCTGGACTGCTCTAGAGAAGAGGTTCTCTGGAACCAAAAGCACAAAGAGAAACCAAAAGGCTATACTGAAGCAGCAGTATGAGAATTTCACATCCCTGAAGAATGAATCTATGACTCAGACGTTTGATAGATTCAACAAGCTGATTGGAGAGCTGGCAACTGTGGATGTAAAGATGGATAAAGATGATGTGAATAGAAAATTCCTCAGATCTCTTAGAGAGGAATGGACTATTTACACTGTCTCATTCAGGCAGGGTGATGACTTGGAAGACAAGGAACTTGAAGATCTTTACAATGATCTGAGGATCTTTGAAGCAGAAGTAGAAAAGAAGAAGAGACCCATTGGATATACTCATAATACTGCTCTTCTTTCTGAAAACTCTAATTCTTTCAATACCACTGCTTTTAATAATACCACTGCTGCCTATAATACCACTGCTAATGAAACTGTCACTAATGTAAATTCTTCTTCATCTCAGGAAACCAATGAGGATACGGTGCTGGAAGCTTTCTTGGCAAGTCATGTCAAGTCATCTCTGATCAGTGATGATTTGGACCAAATTAATGCAGATGATCTTGAAGAGATGGATATTAAGTGGCAGATGGCCATGCTCACTCTGAGGATGAAGATGTTTATCAGAAGAACAGGAAGGAACAACTTTGATCTCAAAAGAGGAGATAAAGCTGGTTTTGATAAGACCAAGGTGAGATGCTACAAGTGCAATGAACCAGGGCACTTTGCCAGAGAGTGCAAAGGGGTAGCAACCAACAACCAGACTAATGGAGGTGGATCTGCACAAGCTCCCAGATTCAATAATAGGGGAAGCAACTCAAATCCTAGTTCTTCTCAAGCTTTGGTATCTCAAGAGGGACAAGGATTTGACTGGAGTGATCATGCTGAAGAAGCAGTTCAGAATCAAGCCCTCATGGCTGAAATAAAAGAGACTGATGTTCCCACTGAGGTATCCTCTAAACTCTGTTCTGATTCCTGTTTGGAAACTGTGAAAAAGTATAGGGATCACAATCAGACTATGAGTGATAGTATCAAAAAGATGGAAAGAGAGAGGAGAGAATATGTTAAGATCATAGACAACCTGGAGGATCAAATAAAGGCCTACAAAGCCAATGAACTGCAGTTTGAATATGATCATAACTACTGGAAGTGGGAAAAGAAAGAGCTTGAGAGAAAACTATCTAAAGAAAAGGAGGAAGTAGAGAGTGCTAGGAAGGAATTGTCCAAAGCCAAGGAAGACCTAGATAAATTTTCAAAGTCCTCTAAGGCTTTAGAGTCAATTATAAGAGCACAAGTGACTGATGACCTGAAAAGAGGAATAGGTTACAATAGTACCCCTCCTCCCTACAATCAGAATTATATTCCTCCTACAACTGGCCTTCTTGAAAGAATGGACAGAAGATAGATGAAAGAAGGACTAGATAGTGTAGATCCAATTGACTCAGAGGAGAAATCTGATAGGAAAAGCATTGCTGAGACCATTCCTGATGAAAACCATCTTCTCACCAATGAGAAAGGTGGAATGCCTTTTGTTCCTAGTAAAAGGATTGAGACCACTAGGAAAGATAAGGGGAAGTCTGTTATAACTTCAGAAACTAAAGGGAAAAGGACTGAGACCAATAGGAATGAGAATAGGAAGGACCACTACACTCAGAGGACTGTAGTTGAACCTGGTACTTCTTCACAGTCTCAAACCAAGAATAATCCTAGAGGGAATCAGAGAAATTGGAACAACCAATGGGCTCAATGTCATGGTGTTGATCTGAACAAGATTAACAGACCTAAACCATGCTTTATCTGTTGTAAGACAAATCATCTAGTAAGAGACTGTTATTTCAATCCTTTCAATCAAAGTAACAGATATCAAGCTAGAAGATTTGTCCTACAAACAAAAGGGTTGTTTCTAAACAAAACAGATCTAGTCAACCTAAAAGAAAAGTTCAAAAGAAAAAGGTTGAAAAGAAGCCTGTTAAATTGGTTACTAAATGGGTACCTAAAGCTTCACTTAGTGATACTACTGCTTCAACAAGCAGTGGTAACAACAGTGTTGCTTCTGAAAGCAGTGGTAACAACAATATCAGCAGTGATAACACAAGCACTGCTACATCTCAAGTTAACACTGCTGTTAGCAATAACAGCAGTGGAAACTCAAACAATGTTACCACTGCCAAGTCTCCATTGAGAAAACCCATTGTAACCAAATATTCCAGTCATCAGATCCCAAGCAAAGATTATCTTTTAAAGCTTAACAGATTGACAGAGGTCAATTATGTTAATGAAAAGGGAGAACCCAAGACCATATTGGCTTGGGTTCCCTCAAGACACTAACTGTTTCATTATATGTGCAGAGCAACCAAGGAAGAAGGAGTAGTCTTTGGCATGTGGATAGTGGTTGCTCTAGGCACATGACAGGTATCATGTCATTACTTGAAGACTTTAAAAAGTTTGAAGGTGGACATGTTGCCTTTGGGGATAATCCACATGGAGGTAAGACTAGTGGAAAAGGTAAAGTATCAAAAGGTAAGATGACTTTTGATGATGTCTATTTTGTAGAGCAATTAAAGTATAATTTACTTAGTGTTTCTCAAGTTTGTGACAAGAAGTTTGGTGTATTTTTCACTGATACTGAATGTCTCATTCTTGCTCATGGCTACAAGATAGATGAGAGTAAAGTGATGTTAAGAACACCTAGGAAGGATAATGTATACTGTTTGGACATTGAAGATGCTTCTTCTTCTTCTTCATCCTTAAACTGTTTATTTTCAAAAGCATCTGTGAGTGAATCATCACTGTGGCATAGGAGGATGTGTCACATGAATTTCAAAAATATGAACTTACTTGTCAAAAATAACCTTGTAAGAGGTTTGCCTGCCAAGGAATTTTCAAGTGATGATCATTGTGTAGCATGTCTCAAAGGCAAGCAACACAAAAACTCACACAAGTCCAAAGAAGTAAACACTATCTCATCACCTTTACAGTTATTGCATATGGATCTTTTTGGTCCTACCAATGTGATGAGTATAGGCCAGAAATCCTATTGTCTGGTTATAGTTGATGATTACTCTAGATTTACTTGGGTTTACTTTCTGAGAAAAAGGATGAGACAAGTGGACTGATCAAACCCTTTGTGACCAGAGTGGAAAACAAGACAAACCTTAGAGTAAAAGTCATTAGATCAGATAATGGCACTGAATTCAAGAATGCTGACTTGAATAGCTATTGTGAGGAAAAAGGTATTGAGAGACAATACAGTGCTCCTAGAACTCCTCAACAGAATGGTGTTGCTGAGAGGAGAAATAGGACACTGATTGAGGCTGCAAGAACTATGTTGGCTGACTCTAAACTTCCAATCACTTTCTGGGCAGAAGCAGTTAACACTGCTTGTTATGTCCAAAACAGAGTTCTTATAGTCAAATCAAAAAGCAAGACACCCTATGAACTTTTTGAGAAAAAGAAACCCTATATAGGATTTTTACAACCATTTGGGTGTCCTTGCACAATTCTTGATACCAAAACTCACTTAGGCAAATTTGAAAGCAAATCTGATGATGGATTTTTTATGGGATACTCTTCTCAGAGCAAAGCATTAAGAGTTTTCAATAGTTCTACAAGGATCATAGAAGAAAGTGACAATGTCAAATGCAATGTGAACACTCCTAACATACCTGGAAGTGGTCCCAATTGGCTATTTGACATTGATTCACTAACTAACTCTTTGAATATGAGCTATACAGTGAATACAGATTCAGGTACAGCGCAAGCACAAGAAACAAGTCCAACATTTGTCATGTTTCCCATGCCTCTTGTTGACTCAAATGATGCCAGTACCACTGCTGAGTCACATGGTGATGACAAAACAGAATCTGAGTCTACTGAGAAGAATGATGATCAACCAATTGAGGAATCCTCACCCTCTCAGAATCTAGAAGACATACCTGCTTTAGAAGAGGGACCTCAATGGGATCAAGAACCAGAGGTGAATGATTCAAATCTAGGGGTGGATCTGACTGAAGAACCCCTGCATCTTACAAAAACACAGAAAAATCATCCACCTACTCTGGTGATAGGAGACATTCAGTCTCCTATGATTACAAGTAAGCAGAGCAAATCCCTTCCCAATCCACACTTGAGCATGATTTCTGTTTTTCTTTCACAAACAGAACCCAAGAAGGCTCATGATGCAATGAAGGACCCAAGTTGGATTGAGGCCATGCAAGAGGAACTGCTACAGTTTGTCCTACAACATGTGTGGGATCTGGTGGATCTACCAAGAGGACACAGAGTCATTGGTACAAAGTGGATTTTCAGGAACAAGACTGATGAGAGGGGCATTGTTATCAAGAACAAGGCCAGATTGGTAGCCCAGGGATATACTCAAGAAGAAGGGATAGACTATGATGATGTATTTGCACCTGTTGCCAGAATTGAAGCCATCAGACTATTCTTGGCCTTTGCATCTTACAAAGGATTCAAAGTCTATCAGATGGATGTCAAGAGTGCCTTTCTCTATGGCACCATAGATGAAGAAGTATATGTCAGTCAACCACCAGGGTTTGAAGATCCCAAATACCCTGATAAAGTGTACAAGTTAAGGAAAGCTTTGTATGGTCTTCATCAGGCACTAGGGCTTGGTATGATACCTTGTCCTCATATTTGTTGGAAAACAAATTTGAGAGAGGTGTCATTGATAAGACCCTGTTCATCAAGGTAGCGTTTGGTACGCAGACAGGATTGGACAGAACAGGACATGACTGGACTGGACAGGACAAGAGAGTAGGAGGACTGGACGGGACGGGACAGGACTGGACAGAACAAATGTCTGTTTTGTGTTTGGTAAGCGTAGGACAGGACTGGACTGTACAGAACTAGACAAGTTCCCTCAAAAAATTATTTGATGATTTTATTTATTACTTAATAGTTATAATTAACAAATATAAACTAAACTAGTAACTTAAAATAAATTACACAATTTTCATAAACATAAACACACACACACACACACATATATATATATATATACATATATGTTTTTTATGTAACTAATGTTGATGGTCATGGTAGAGGTATCGGTGGTAGCCGACGGTAATACTAGTGATGATGGTGGTGGTGGTGGTGGTGGTTGTGGAGAACGTGAAGATGGTGGGTAGTGGTGGTGGGTGCGGTGGAGATGGACAGTTGTAAAGGTGGTGGTAGGTAATTGTTGACAGTTGTAGAGGTGAAGGGAGGTGGAGGAGGTTGTTGTAGTGGAAGACAAGGTGAAGGTGGCCAATAGTGGCTACCAGTGGCGACGGCGGCCACGACTAGTGGTGGTAAACACGAAAACAAATACCATATTGAAGTTATATATCAAACGAATGTTATTTAGTAATATATTAGTTTCTGTCTCATTTCTGTCCCATGTTGTTCCACCTGTTTTGGTGGAACAAAAAAACAGTCCTTTTTGTCCCATGTTGTCCCACCTTGTCCCAGTTTCTGTCCTGTCCCATGTCGCACCAAACGTGGGACAGTGAACTCCTGTTCTGTCCCATGCTGTGCCAAACGTGGGACAGACAGTTTTGTCCCGTCCTGTCCTGTCCTGTCCCACGTACCAAACGCAGCCCAAGAGAACTAAGACTGACATGCTTCTAGTGCAGATTTATGTTGATGATATCATCTTTGGATCTACAAAGGATGATATGTGCAAGGAGTTTGAGGAATTGATGCACAAGAAATTCAAAATGACTTCTATGGGAGAACTAACTTTCTTTCTTGGTTTGCAGGTCAAGTAGAAGCCTGAAGGGATATTCATCAATCAATCCAAATATGTTGCATCCATGCTTCAAAAGTTTGGAATGAATGATGCAAAGCCTGCAAGCACCCCAATGGAAACACACAAACATCTTACTGCTGATGTTGAGGGGGAGGAAGTTGATGTGCACCATTATAGATCCATGATTGGATCATTAATGTACCTTACAGCATCTAGACCTGATATTATGTTTGCTGTTTGTGTTTGTGCCATGTTTCAGGTTAGGCCCAAGGAGTCCCACTTGCATGCAGTCAAAAGGATATTCAAATACCTGAAGGGACAACCGAGATTGGGACTGTGGTATCCCAATGATTCATCTTTTGACTTGGTGGCTTACACAGATAGTGATTATGGTGGGGCCAACTTGGATAGAAAGTCTACATCAGGAGGATGTCAGTTCTTGGGAGGAAGATTGGTTTCATGGCAATGCAAGAAACAGACCACTGTTTCACAATCCACCACAGAGGCTGAATACATAGTTGCATCTCAATGCTGTTCACAAGTTCTATGGATTCAGAATCAAATGCAAGACTATGGTCTTTCCTTTTTGCAGACACCAATTTATATTGACAATAACAGTGCCCTTAGCATTGTTAACAATCCAGTCAAGCATTCCAAGACCAAACATATAGAGATCAAGTACCATTTTATTAGAGACTGTAATGAAAAGAAAATTATTCAAGTTCTGAAAGTTCACACTGATGATCAATATGCAGACGTATTCACAAAAGCCTTTGATGTAGGCAGGTTTACATTTTTGGTTACCAGTGTTGGAATGATGAACTCTGAATAACACTTCTCTTTATTATACTGTTTGTACTTTCTCTGTATACTTTCTTCCTTTTTGTTTTAACTCTTATTAGTGTTTTTAATGAAGTTTGTGGATGCTGCAGGTATATGGTGAAGTTCTTAGGTTGATCGCACACAGCATGAGGCTGTTACCACTGCTATGTTGGAATTATTTCTATGAGCAGTGTTACTAGTCCAAATCATGATTTTTATATCTAAGTTTTTACCACTGCTAGTATTTTGCATTATCACTGCTCGCACAATCGCACATTACCCCTGCTCGCACAATCGCACATTACCCCTGCTCGCACAATCGTACATTACCACTGCTCGCACATTAACACTGCTTGTGCATTCGTAGTTTACCACTGCTTTCACTATCGCATGTTACCACCGCCGGTATTATGTGTGTACCACTGATAGTGTACTTACCACTGCTTTTAACCTCACTGGGTTTTACCACTGCGTCCTCTAAGTTACCACTGCTTTTCTTTAGGGACATGTCATTACCACTGCTTCAGTGTTTTACCTCTGCTTTTGAAGATACACACAAATTACCACTGCTTGTGATTTTTACCACTGCTTTTAACGAATACCTATGCGAATGCAATTTTACCACTGCTACATGTGTTCGTTATCCTTGCTTATGGTAGTTACCCCTGCTCTTCTGTCCACTATAAAAGCCCTAAATTGACCGCCTTTTTCACAAACGGCTATTCTGAACTTTTTCTCTAACAAATGATTGCGATTCTGCATCTGTTCTTCATCTGAGTTCTTGAACTTTCAATTAAGTACTGATTTCTTTCTGATTCTAGGGTTTTTATTGCGACATTGAGTATGGATTCAATGTGTTTCATCAAAGATCACAACAAGGTGGGTTATTTCAAGAAGGATGCCAATTCAGAAGGGTTTGACGACATTCTTGATTTCTTGGCATCCTCACACATTGCCTACGCTGCGACCATCAATCCAATCATCTACATTCAACACATGAATGATTTCTGGTCGAATGCTGTGATTCAAGAAGCAAATGGAGTCAAGATCATTCAGACCACCATCTGTGGTCAAGCACTTACCCTAACCCCTGCGAAGATCAGATTTCATCTTCAACTCAATGACGAAGGAGGTATTACCATGCTTAAACCCTCTGTTATCATGGAAGCTTTTGAAAGAATGGGGTATACAGGATCTCGCACTTCTTTGAAATATCTTAAGGGTAAATTTTGCCCTCAGTGGAGATTTTTTGTGCATACCCTGTTACATTGTTTTTCAAAGAAAACCACCAGTTTTGGTGAGTTTAGCAGTTCTATTGCCTCTGCAATGGTCTGCTTAGCCACTAAACAGGTGTTCAACTTTTCCCAAATGATTTTTGATGATCTTGTGTATAATCTTGAGAACATAACCAATTCCAAAGTTAAAACGTTTTATATGTTCCCAAGATTCATCCAATAAGTTATTACTAAGGAATTGACGGATGTACCAATGCATGGTGACATCTATAAGAGCTCTGCTCTTGGTCATAAGGCGTTTGCCAATATGTAGAGACCTGCAGAAGGCTCAAATGACCAATTCACTCCATTGTTCTCTACAATGATGAGAGTGAACCACCCCCAAGGTGAGGCATCAGGCTTGCAGCCTACACAACCAAGCATTCCCTCTGATGACCTACCCACACCTATCACTACTACAATCCCTCAGTCCCTTGAGAAAACCCCCACCCCTACACTGAAAAAATATCAAAGAAAGAACAGGGGAGCTCCTTCCTCCTCTGGTTCTAAACCCAATGAGCCTATAAGCCATCAGTTGGAGCATTCTCCTTCTGACAATATCCAAAGGGAAACCCATGGAGTAATGCCCCACTCAAGTATAAAGAAGGTGCCCTCTAAGGAGAAGGATGGGCATGTGGTTGGTGAGGCTCAGACTACTGATTTGAACAAGGTGTGCATCAGGACAGTTTGAACATTGCTAAGACCCCCACCACGGCAACTCCTATTGAGAAATCAAAAGGAGGACCCAGGTGCCAAGAAACCAAGGGGACATCTAGTGCTTCAGCTAGGCTGAAGACTGGTGTTAAAAAGCTCAAAGATCCAGTAATGGAGGTAAACACTCCTAAACCTGGTGAGGGCAGATTTTCACAAAAGGAATTGATGGAAAACTTCACTACCATTGCCAAGGATTTGAAGGCATTTGAGAGGAATTTCTTTGTTCATGATGAGAAACATAGTTCTCATGAGTCAAGGCTGGATACATTGGAGGAGTTGGCTACTGCACAGCATGATTTGCTCAAGTTACATGAAGCACAGCTTGTGAAGCAAGCCAAGGTCATTCAAGCTCAGGGTGCTACAATTGCTTCAATGAAGGGCACTATTAGAGCTCTACGGAGGAGGTATAATACCTTGGTTGCATTCACAAAGGGGGAGAGAAGATCTGAATTTAAGGGGGAGCCAGAGAAAGATAGAGTGGTTGGGAATGAACCAATGAATACTGAAAATTCTGAATTACCTGATGAGGTGCCTGAAATAGTGATGGAAACAGGTGTTAAGGGGGAGACTGAAGAAGGAGTTAATGAAGAAACTAAGGTTGTAAGTGAACCTGTAGTTGATGCTGTTGGTACAGGGGCTGAATCACAGGTGGAAGTTAATGAGGATGACCTCACAATTGCTCAGTTACTTGTGAAAATGCCTGAGGTAGTTCAACCAATCAAGGGTGTAGTGATCAAAGAGCCAGAAGTTAAAAAGAAGATTAAAATCCCTGTTGATCCAAAAGACAAGGGAAAGAAGAAGATAGTGGAAGAGAATCTAACTGAGTCTGATGATGAGGAGATGGGATTTAAGTCTGTGGTGAATCCAGTAACTGAAGATGTTATTACTGATGAATTGATTCTTCAACTTGAAGAGGAAGAAGAAAAGAAAAGAAAAGAGGAGTTGGCAAGGATTGCTGAGAGAGACAGAATAGAGGCTGAGAAAATGCAAGAAGAATGGAACAAGGAAGAAACTGAAGTTGAAAAGAAGAAGCCTGTGAAAAAGACTCAAAAGAAGACAATTTCAAAGGCTATGACAGAAAAGAGAAGAATAATGGTGAGGTATTTATCTGGTGCTCTTGGAAAGCCAGTTCAATACTTTTCCAGGTGGAATCTGGAAGAAATTGAGAACAAGTATAATTTCACCAGAGAAGCTATGCATTTGGAAGCCATGGAAGAACAACATGTTGAAACTGAAGAGGTTGCTTTGGTTCAAAGGAAGAGGAAGAGAGATCAAATTGAAGATCAGGTTACTGCTAAAAGTAATCCTGAGGTTGATGAGGAGATAATCAAGGAGACTGTGGCTGATCCTGTTCAGACTGTTGTTCAAGGAATTGAGAAAGGAATTGAGAAAGAAGCTAAGAAAGAAGCTGAGAAAGAAGCTGAGAAAGAGAAAAAAGTTGAAGGAATTGAGTCACCTAAGCCAAAGAGGAAAAAGTCAATTGCCAAAAAGCCAAAGATGAGCAAAGAGATTGAAGAACCTTCAAATGTGTCTATGTGGATATTCTTTGAGAATAATCAGATGGATTATTTCAAGGTATTCAGGAGTGATGGAACCAATGAAGTGTTTGCTAATCACCTTGGGATCTTCAGAAAATTATCCAAAGGTGATCTAAAGAAGATGTATGAGATACCTTGTACTAAAGAGATTGAAGATTTTGAGGAAGCTAGGATGCTTGTTGAAGATTTGAAGATGATGTTTGCTTTCTCAAAAACAAAAGCAGCGCTCAAGAAGAACAGAAAAAGAGATCAGAATGATAGTATAGGTGAAGGAAAGGTTATTTCCTAGAACACCTATGAAAATAGGGTGTTTTCAGTAAATTTTGAGAAAGGGAGAATGAGTTTCTTTCTGATGGACAAGAGATATGATTTTGAGCCAATCATGATGGGTAGTATGTTGGAAGTGAAAAAGAAAGCAGAAAATTTGTCTGAGTTAGATAAGGAGTTAATGGAAAGATTGAGAGAACAACTGCTGGAGTTGAATGTGAATTATTTTGATGAAGAAGTGATTGAACAGAAACAGAAGAAAATCACAGGTTGGGGAGTTGATCAAAACCTGAGGTATGTTGTAAAGTTGGATGATGGGTCAGAACTCTATGATTCTGAATGGGTGAATATTTTGGAAGATTGTACAAGAGAGAATTTGAAGGAGATGTATGATCTGAGATGCACTGTGATCAAGGTAGCTGTGAATGACAGAGATAATCCTGATCAAGCTAAAAAGAGAAAGTTTGCACTAGAGTGTTTGTTTTGGTTGTTTGAACCATTCAAACTTCTAGGTGTAAAGAATACAAACTGTGAAACTGTGGAGGAGTGGAGATGGTATGAAAAGTGCAAAGTCTACAGTCTGAGAATCAATGATGGAGAAATGGAGTATTATTTTGAAGAGTGTGAAACTGATGCACTGGATATACAAAGGCTGCAGTGTATGATGAAGGTAAATCTGAGTACAAGTGGTGAACCTACAAGAGCTGCAAGACTGTTGGTGAAGAAGATGAAGACTTATTTGAAGATCAGACTCACAAACTTAGCTCCTCATGTTGAGAAGTTAAGTTTAGGGGGAGATTGTTGAGTCTGATACATTACCTCTGCTGAAGATTGTTGGTTAACACTGCTGATAATTACCATTGCTGGCTTTGGAGTTGGTACCACTGCTAGTTATTTGAAAGTTACCACTGCCAGTATGTGAGGATTAAATGAAGATCAGATTACCACTGCTATTGAAGACTACCACTGCCTATATGAAGTTACCACTGCTGGTTTCAAGTTAACACTGCTTTTGTTTTACCACTGCTATCAAGATGAAGATAAGGAAAGGATTGCGATGATTTGAAGATATAGACAAGATACGATCTGCTTGGAGATATTTTAGAGATTATCTTGTAAATCTAGTTTCCTTATTGTTATCTTGTAAGTCGTATATATAGCTGATAGGTTTTATCATTGTTAGATACGAGTTTTCATAGCTTTTGTGTTAGAATTAGAGCCTCAAGATTTTTCTTGAAATCCCTGCAATAGAGAAGTGTTGCACGTCTGTTTGAGCCTGTTCAAACAGATTGGGGCTTGAGTTTGTAATCATTAAGCTATTGAAATCAATACACATACAGTTTGTTACAAATCCATTGTTTTAATTCTATAATCAAAGTGTTATTCCGCAAACTTCTTTGATTAAGTTTTCTGTTCTTGATATATTGATCCTGTCACCTTACCTTTAGCAACAACAAATGTCAATCTCTTTGGCAAACCCTTTTCATCATATAACCTCTCATTTATTCACTTTACTCTTCCTCGTGCCTTAAAATGGACCAAAGATCACCCCCATCGATCAAATAATCTATGATCAGAAGAGGGGTCAAGAATGTTTGTCTTTATGTGAATTTTCTATCCATCATTGAACCAAAAAGAATAAATGAAGCCCTTGCCAATCCTTGTTAGATCATCTCCATGCAGAAGAACTCTCGCAGTGAAAGAAATAAAGTTTGGATACTCGTTCCCCGACCTCCAAGGAAGAATGTGATCAACACAAACTAGGTGTTCCGAAACAATATAGTTGAAGAAGGAGTTGTAGCCAGAAACAAGGATAGAATGGTAGCTCAGGGATATTGACAGAAAGAAGAAATTGATTATTTGTGCTTCTGTTGCTAGACTTAAATCCCTACAAAACTTTCTTACTCATGCTGCATACATGAACTTAAGATTCTTCCAGATGGATGTCAAAAGTGTTTTCCTAAAGGGGAAGCTAACTAAAGAAGTATATGTTAAACAACCACCTACATTTGAAGACTTTATTCATCTTGAATATGTGTACCGATTTGACAAAGCTCTTTATGGGTTGAAGCAAGCTCCCCGTGCCTGGTATGACACCTTGTTTAACATTCTTCTGGAAAACAATTATACCAGAGGTAAAATTGACAATACATTATTTCTGAATAAGAGGTTTACATGATGTTTGTTTTTAAGGGAATAAGAGCTTATAATCTTGCAATCAATAATTTGATAAGAAAAAAACTAACCACATTTTTTTTTCTTATCAACTCCTTGACCAGCTCCATCCTACGCTCCTCTCTTAATCGCTTAATATTACTCAGTCTATCCCATCTTGCTCCATTGCATCGACCCTTAATCATTCAAGATATGTTAATCACTCAACCTAATATCTTAATCAATACTCTTTGACATATCCCAGAATAATCTAACGCTCTGTTGTATCTTTCTCATCCATTCGATGGAGAATTTGGTAAATTCAGTGAACAAATTATCTAAAACAAATAATTAAATTGGAAAGGACGAGCATTGTTAATACATCTGAATTATGTCTTATGATTCAAAGGATGAGTTTTTGTTTAAAGTAAAATGTGGGGTTTAACTAGGGTGTGCAGAAATCAACCGATCCAATTACAAACCGACCGACAATGATTGGATATCCAATTGTAATTGGATCGGATCGGATGAAATTTTTTGCCATCCAATTGGATTGGATCGGTTCTTGGAAGGTAGTCAAGAACCGACCAAAACCGACCGATCCAATCCAATTGACCATCCAATCTCAACCGACCGGACCCATCCAATTACTATTATTGTATTGTTTGTATTAACTTTTTAGTATTACTTTTAATAGTTATAATGGATAGAACTAAATATTATGCCATTGTTTGGAATATTGGATTATTATATGAATTATTCTAAAATAGATTTTAAACATTGGATCGATGATTGGATGGATTTGATTAGATCATCCATCGAATTTCGGATGGATCTGATATGATCCAATTTAATTAATATTAGTTGGATCCAATGGATATCCAATAAGAAAATCCAGTGAATTGAACCGAACCGATCCACTGGAAAAATCCAACTTTCAATGGATGATAGGATCGGATCCCCTTACGCCCATTGGATGTCGCCCATTGGATGTCAACTGATGCACACCCGTAGGTTTAACCATTAAGTCTACCATTTTTTTTCATCGACATGTATATTAGGTCTTAGTGGGATCTAAGCAACGTTCGGAGCTTTAGAGATTCTTCGATAGGATGACTCTACCCGATTCTAAAGATAGGCAACTAAATGGTTATAGTAACTCCTGAACTATTCTAATTCTGTTAAGGATTAGTTTATCCTATCTCGAACTCCAGTACATATTGTGTGCTCCTTTGAAAAAACTTATATATTTTTGTATTAAAGTCGTGTTGAATTGAAAGAATTTAGAAAATTATCTTCGACTTTAGATTTTTAGGGTGTTACAAAAGTTTAGAAGACATGTTTATTTTTCTTCTTATAGGTATCTCCATCTATCAATCCACCCTTCTCGGTAGTAATTTTCTTTACTTTTTTTTGGAAGGGTGTCCGGGCCAAAGCCCGACTAATCCCAGGCAATTTTGGGGGCTAAACATGGCCCCACTTAAATGTCTCCAGACATGCGCACGAGAAGGCTCGAACTCGGTTAGGACACTATGAACCCTTCGAGCGATAATCAATCTGCCACAACATTGAAAGACGTAATTTTCTTTTACTTCTCTGGAAGTAAATCAAATAAACAAAGCAAGTTGGACTTCCTTGTGTGTAATTGAATTATTAGCATTCTTGTAACATAAGTCTTTGTTTTGATATTGATTTGACAACTAGATGAAGTAGATTTAAAGACTATTTAAATGTGCATAAGTTTGATGCATGTTTTATATATCTTTAGTCCTCCAAAACAAAATTATTTGGAATGCTATCAAAGATATACCTTTTGGTGATGATTTACAATAGAAAAAGGCCCTCCAATGTTATTGTGCATAGATGGGGTTGATTTTAAAGTAGTACTTTTGAGTTGTTTTAAGGGCACTATCATTTATTAGTTTTGATTGTAACAAATTTTACATGCTTATCAAAAGCTGACTAATTTTAAATTGTCTTCTATTTTAGATTATTGGAGGTGTTACAAAAACTTAGAAGACATGCATGTTTATTTTTCTTCTTATCGATGTTTCCATCTATCAATCTACCCTTCTTGGTAGTACTTTTCTTTACTTCTTTTAGATATAAGGGTTTTTAGTTTAACCACATTAACAAAGTTTGATGTACCGTCGCACACAGTGAGTTGAGTTGTTCAAATGCCTTCAACCTGATCAACCCAACCCATGAGCACCCCTATCTTGAAATGTCTCCTTATATTCAAATGGTCTCTCATTCTCCCACTTATATATATAAATTTAGAAAGAAATGTGAGTTGAGTAAAATGTAGGAAGCAAATAAATGAAAAAACACAAGGAAATGAAAGAATAGGGTCCGAAGGCTGTTCTTTGTTCTTGGTTAGGGAGATGAAATAATGGTCAAATGAAAAGCTGCAAGTGAAAGATGAGTCCTCAGGTGATGCCTAAGGGGCTCAGTTTTGAGGTGAGTTGTAAATTGTTGGACAAAGCAAAACTAACAAATTTTGTGCATGATATTATACCTTTGAAAAGATATAAGAAACAATCATACAAAGTTTTAGTTCTAAGGAAGTAAATCAATTAAACAAATCAATGTAACATGACTCTTTGTTTTGATATTGATTTGATAACTAGATGAAGTAGATTTAAAGGCTATTTAAATATGCATAAGTTTGAAGCATGTTGTATATATCTTTCGTTCTTTGAAACTAAATTATTTGGAATGCTTTTTAAGGTATACTTTTTGATGATGATTTACAATAGAAAAAGGCTCTCCAATGTTATTGTGCAAAGATATGGTTAATTTTAAAGTATTACTTTTGAGTTGTTTTAAGGGCATTATCATCTAATGGTTATTAAAGTAATACCTTGATGCATGATGTGTTTAAATTTCAATGGTTTAGGTTGTAATAAACTAATACTTATGCAATTTTACTTTTATTTTTAAAATTTAGTTTTGATTGTAACAACATTTTAATATTTTGATAAAATATGATTAAAGTTTAGATCGTCTACTAATTTAGGTTCTTTGGGGTGTTAAAAGAATTTAGAAGACATGTTTATTTTGCTTCTTATCGGTATCTTCATTTTTTAATCCACTCTTCTCGATAATACTTTTAATTCAATACCCTCCCATGAATCACGCCTAGTCATCCGCCGTGGATCTGATGTGTAACACCCCAAAAATTGGTACTAACAAAAACCTTCAAAATAAAGGTTGGTACAATTAAAACGCCAAGGCGTGAGTTTAACTTAATAACTAAGACAATTGAACTGTTAAAAATACATGGAACATAATTCAACGGGAGAGGAATAGCAATTAGCTAAATCATCTCCTAACTAAGGAAGGGATCCTATGAAGATTTATCATCTTAAAGTCGATTAAAAGTCCAAAGGTCCGGTTCCCATGAGCATCCCCTGATGCTCGCCTCGCACACTTATACCTGCTTGCTACCAGAACCTGGAATACACATCGACACCAAACAAGTGTTAGGCCAAAAGAGCCTAGTGAGTTGTACCAAGCAAATACAATACATATAACATCACGTAGAGACTTACGATATATATGCGAGTATATAAATGAACATGAATAAGTATACTTATATGTTTTATCTTTTATCTTTTATATTCGGAAACCGTGGGAGCGACCCACTTCCACCAAGCAAGTTACACCTCAGAGTCGAGACACCCCGTTGTCGTCCTCCTACGAAGACATGAATTGACAACCCTAGAGGCCAGGCACATTCGCGGCCATACGAATGGTGAGGGACATAGGTGTGCACCTTTTGAATAGTGCCACCCAAGACTGAGTCGAACTCGTGTAAACTTGAAAGTGCACACCTTTTGACTAGTGCCACTTTATATCAATTTCATTCCAGTTATCGACATAGTGCACACCTTTTGACTAGTGCCACATTGTCCAATTCATGTATATTAATTTTCCCGGTAGAGTCTAAACCTCTACATTTTACAACATGTCATTTATCAACAATATTTCAACCTTTCATAGGTTATCGCATGGCATACACGATTCCACAAACCTCATCATCACGATAGACGTCACATAGCATTCAAGAATTTATTCACGAAATATGAGTATAGCGAATCCTACTCAATCGAAAACATACCATCTTATCACAACAAGTTTTCATGACATTTTCACACTTTATCAATTTACACATTTCATCTCAAAACACAACTCGTTGCATAAACCATGAATAATATGTTAAACAAGCAAGATGATGTGTACCCAGTTTTAACAAAATGTTTAGAAACTCACCTTATGGCTTATATAGCCAAAAGCCCCAAATGTTATAAAACCCTAGCTTCCAAGATGGTGAAGGTTTTAGATCTACCAACATCTACCTCTTGAAACTTTATCTGGGTCATCACCAACACCTAGGAATGTACCAAAAGTAACCTTAAACTCAAAACCATAACAAATCTTAGTCGAATCCTTACTCATCCACAATACCCAAAATAGGTCAAAACTTCAAGACATGGATGATACCTTAAAATAAATGCTCTAGAAGGTTAAATCAAAGGTTTTAACAAGAATAGAGGCTTAGAAATGGTTAGAATAACTTACAAATGACTTTTCATGAAAACCCCCAAATATGGGTAACAATGGTGGAAATGATGATTGGAGAAGATGAAGATGGTGAGAAGCTTGGATTCATGATTCTTAACTCTTGATCTCAAACCATTCTTGAAGAAATCAATATAGTGAAATGGAGGTGTTTGGAAGAAGTTTGAGAGAGAAAGAAATGAGTTAGGAGATGAGAGATAATGGGGTATAGGTTTAGAAATCGAGTTTTAAGGTCAGCAGACCCGTACCCGACTGGATGCAGACCTACCCGACCGGGTCCAGTCTCACTCGACTGGGCTGGCTTTCCCACAAATCAAGCCTTCTGTCAAGCTCGACTGGGTCCATTCTTACTCAATGGGGTCCAGTCGAGAGGGCAGACCCAAAAGCTTTATTTTGGTTCCTTTCTTGACCACTTATATAACCAAACACATCTATAACATAACTAATCTCTTAATCACATAATTAGAACTATGTAAGGTAAAACATATATATATAAAAGTCTTTGAATATTTTTGCTTTTTGCTAAAATTCCGGGTGTTACATGATGTGGCGCCTAGTCATCCGCCACGTGTCGCGTTCTCGGTTGTCCTCACGTTCACAATCAAAAAGTGGTTCACATTTGAACCCACCCCTATATATATATATATTGAGAAAGAAATGTGGGTTGAGTAGACTGTAGGAAGCAACGTAAAACAAAAACACAAGGAATTCAAAGCTTGTTTTTTGTTCTTGGTCAAGGAGATGAAATAATGGTCAAATGGGAAGCTGCAAGTGAAAGTCGAGTCTTCAAATGATGCCTAGCACTACTAAAAAACTGTGTATTACCGACGATCGTTATCGACTGTTTTTCGATGGTTTACCGACTATTTCTTATTTATTTTTTAATTAGTCGTCGCTAAACCGTCGGTAAATGAAACGGTCGAAAAACACTCAGTAGAGGTCATTCGAAAAACCGTCGGTAGCTTTTGCCGACCAACTTTCTAGTGACGCTCGTTGTGTTGAAAAATCATCGATAAAGCTATTTTCGGCGGTTTACCAACTGTTTCTGTCATCAGTAATACCAATTTTTCAGTAGTGTAGGGGCTCACTCTCAAGACTGCGTTGGAAATTGTTGGACAAAACAAAACTATCAAATTTTGTGCATGACGTTACAACTTTGAAAGGATAGATTTACTCATAGAACCAAAACAATAGACTAATTGACTATGGTTAGGTGGTGAGAGTCGCTTCCCCTATAGTCGCCAGCTTGTTTTTGAGAGATTAGATCAAGTGAATAAGTCCTTTTGGTATTCTATGTGCACTCTTGGGTGAACTAAGACGTCCTGTGAGACTCCATCCAACCAAATCCCATTTTTGAATCTATCAATATAGGAAGAAAAAACGGGTATAAGAAATACGCATAGAAAATTTAGTTCTCTAAAAGTAAATCAAATAAACAAAGCAAGTTCAAATTCCTTGTTTGTAATTGAATTATTAGCATCGTTGTAACATGACTTTTTGTTTCGATACTGATTTGACAACTAAATGAAATAGATTTAAAGGCTTTTTAAATATGCATAAGTTTGAAGCAAGTTGTATATATCTTTCGTTCTTCAAAACTAAATTCTTTAGAATTCCTTTCTAAGGTATACATTTTGGTGATGATTTCCAACAGAAAAGGGTAATCGAATGTTATTGTGCAAAGATGAGTTTGATTTTAAAGTAATATTTTTGAGTTTTTTAAGGATATTAATTATATCATCTATTGGTTATGAAGATGGTTGAGCATCGTGATTCATGACCTTGATGCATGATGTGTTTGAATTCCATTGGTTAAATTGTAATAAACTAACATAATTATGCAATTTTATTTTTAATTATTAAATTTAGTTTTGATTATAATAACTTTTTACATACTTATCAAAATATGATTGATTTTTTTTTGCTTTTGGTTTGTAAAAAAATTGTATATCTTATCGCTTTATGTGCATGCATAACTAGCTAGTATATGAATAACACCAGTTTTTCTTATACTTATATGATAGTGTCACTATAGAAACGTATAATATTTTTGTTCAATATTCAATTATTTACAATGGAATAATTGAGATGGATTTAATTAAAAAAGGTAATGATTGAATGGTGGCATATTTATTTTAATATAACAAAAATAAAACCTCTCCCAAGTCTCAAAATATATTTCGTTGATCACAATTTTTTTAAACATGATGATAAGTTTTTTATTTTTTAATTAGGATCTGGTATTATTAATTATTATGTATTAAAAACATGTTGTTTTATACTTTTATTGAGTTTAAAACCGAACTTCGTTGGAAATAATATATGTTTTATTTGGGGAGCTTTACCGGTATACCCAAAGCCCCACCCCCACTTTGCAATCATACCCCCAAATGTGCGTTATAAGGGCCGTTATACCAAAACGCCGTTATAACGGCGATATAACGCACCAAAACGCCGTTATAAACGCACATTTGGTGCGTTATATCGCCGTTATAACGGCGTTTTGGTGCGTTATAACGGCGTTTTGATGCGTTATATCGCCGTTATAACGGCGTAACGGTGTGGGTATATTGTGCAAGGAAGAGCTTTTTATTTTTCTCTTCATAGAAGATGGATGTGCGTTATGGGCATTTGAATCAGTTACCCCTTTATTTGGAAAGCATGTTATATAAAAATAGAAAGGATGTTCAAATAAAGCTTATAATTTACAATTAATATTTATAAGATCTCTTTTGATTTCCCCCTAGGATAAACAACCACTAAGAATATTCCTTTCTGATTTTCATTTTTAATTACAAAAACAAAACTGCAACCAAATATATTTGTCAAGGACTAAGTTTTTATTTTAAACTTTTTAATTGTGATATTTGTGATATTTGATTTACAATTCATATTTAAATATGTGCATTTAGGGGTGAAACTCGGATTCTAGTTTAGAGGGTTAGAAGGTGACAAAAGAACAAAAAATAAGTTGTCGACATAAAGACATTTCAGCAAAATGTTAATATGATTAGTATTCACTATTACAAATCTCATTAGCTTTTAAGAGGATTTTTTATGTGCGATCAAAAGACAAAGAAATAACCCATAAATATAATGGCTTTTGATTGTGAAGTGTTACGGAAGATATATCTTTTATATTATAATCGAACCTCAAGATATGTTTTTTATCATCAAACTAACTATTACTTTCACTAATATATAACTACCACGTGAATATGAATATTAACTAGTTAACGAAAAATGACATCATGAAAATCTACAATTTAGAAATAATTTAGAAATTAAAATTATATATTTTTGAACCTTGTATAGTGATATTAAATATAGTAGTCTATTTTGATTTTTAATATAATAATTTTTAAAATATATGTAAAGGTAAATACAGTAAGAATGTTTTTAGTAATAAAAACATGGATATAATAACGTCTTTATAAAACACTTTTAATTGTAAATACAATATTTTAATATTAGATCTTCTAAAGAAAAATTACCAATTACATATAATATAAAAAAAATCAATAGGTTGGTCGAGGGATTCAATCTCGAGTCCAAACATATAACAGGAAAATGTCTTTACCACTAAGCTAACACAATATAATATAAAAATATCTTTAATTATCATAAAATGTAATTGTGATAAATGGTTATTAACTCTTGGATTAGAAGAAGTGGATACATATTATGCATTGAAGATGCATTAACATGCACCATTTCAATTTCCTTCTAAAACTTAATTCATAAAAAGACATGATGTAACGACCCGAAACCGTTTCCTTTTAAATTTTACATCTCGATTGAAATGCCTCGTTTTATTTATCAGTCAGTTTTATTATGCATTTAATTATTCACTTTAGTTTTATTTATTTAGGATATTTGTGTTAACTCAAATAATAGATGGGCCTTATCTAGAGTTGTAGTTGAGTTCAATTAGGAAACCTTGGCCCACTAGGTATTTAAATAAGGGAAAGGGGATTATCAGATAATCAATTTATCTGTTTGTGTCTTGAGAGGAAAGAAAGAGAGAAAGAGGTATAGAACGAGAGAGAGGTCAGATCGAGAGAGGAGAAAGTAACAGAATTTGAGAGAGGGTGTTCGTCGGATCAGCCGGAGGTTCGTTTTCCCGGTGAGGTAGTTGTCAAATCAAAGGTAAATCTCCATTGTTTCTTCCGTATTGTCAATTTCGCGTAGGTGTGTTCGTAGGATAAATCGTGTTGTAGTCGGGTTAATCGGTTAGCGGTAAGGGGGAGGGTGGTGGCTGTCGGTCTTGGCCGATAAAGCTCTGACCACCGGCGGCAATCGCCGCCGTTGTTTCTCCCCTGGCCGGCAACGCTAGCAACTGCTAGCTGCTGCCGTGGCGGTTCTTTTCACCGCGTGCGGTGGTGGTGGTGGTAGATACCACAGCTGCCACTGCTGGTTGTGTTGGCGGCGGTAGTGGCAAGTCCACGCTGCTGCTGCTGCTGTTCGGGCGGAGCAGCGGCGGTGGTAGCGAGTTCTTGCAGCTGCTGCTGCTGTTCGGAGATCAGGCAACGGTGGTAGCAGGGTTTTTCCGGCTGCTGCTGCTGTTCCGGTGATCGGGCAGCGGTGGTGGCGGGTTTCTCCTGCTGCTGCTGCTGTTTCGGGGATCGGGCAGCGGTGGTGGCGGGTTCTTCCCGTTGCTGCTGCTGTTGATTTTGTTTCTTGGCCGGAGGATGGTGGTGGTGGCGGTTTACACAGCTGCTGCCACCGTAGAAGGTTGAACAGCCGGCGGCAGTTACCACCGTAGCTGCTGCCGTTAGCTGCTGATGATGTTGGTGCGTGTGGTCAGCGGCGGTGGTGGTTATCCGCAACCGCTGCTGCTGCTGTGAGTCGATTGAACCAACCGGCGGCGTGGCGGCGGTGGCGATCTTGCTGCCGTCGCTGCTGCTATGAAAGCCAGCGGTGGTGGTTTTCACCATCATCGCTGCTCCCGTTGTAACGGTTGTTCGTAAGCCGCGACGGTTCGATCGCGGTGCAACGGGTTAGATAGGTGGCTAAGGTTTGGACCCGTGCATCGCCATGGCATCATTCTAGCTTATCCGAAAGTGAGATTTCTGTCCGTTGTTATTGGTTTGGAGTCCCGGCTGATCGGTCTCGGTACCGTGACGACGGGACGGGTCGGTAAGTTATATGAGACCCGGGAGTCGCTTTCGGGCCGTTTTGTTATGCGTTAACCTTAGAGGCGGTTAAGCTAAGTGTTAGGATGTTATTATTGGGTCGTCTCTCGGGATTTACGGGGTTTAGTGTTTATGTCTTGTACACTTGTGATATTACAGAGTTGCCGTAGGAAGATCTAAACTCACGTTGTGCGCATTCACTTAGCGGATCAGGTGAGTGGGATTATGTGCTTTTGTGTTGTTATATATATATGTATGTGCTTGATGTGATAAGATGGACCGGGTTGCGGGATGACCCGAAGAGCGAGTAATCGCTAAGGCCGGGTCGTGGGATGATCCGAAGAGTGGGTAACCACTAAGGTCGGATTGCGGGATGATCCGATGAACGGGTAACCGTTGAGATGTTATATGCGATGTGGTGTGTATATATATGTGTATGTTGCGACATGATTGTGCATATTTTTGCTCACTAAGCGGTTGTGCTTACCCCACGATTTCTTATTTTTTTTAGGTGCAAGTACGAACAAGGATAAAGGCAAGGCTCCGGCTTGACGTACCCGACGAATGGCATTCCGATTAGACGTTTATCAGTTTTATTTAGTTAACATTATTTATTAGGTTCTTGGGAATTTTGGATGATTACTTATTAAACTGTGGGAATACTTTCGTAAGCATTTTATTGATATAAATTCTTTGTTTAAAAAAAAAAATTTGGGTGTTACACATGACTTAAAATTGATTAAGGATTCAGATCTATTTTTTATATTTTTTTACCGTTAACTCATGTAAAATTTGTAAAACTTTATTGGTTAGAGTTGCAAGACTGGGTATCCTATGGATTTAAGATTTTTTTTTTATCTAAATACATAACCCATAACATAAATTGAAAATACTATGTAAAATCAAACTCAAAAGTCCAAATGATTGATGGCAATAAAGTCCAAACTTGAAGCTGCATAGATTATTTGTATTGTGCCTACTATCATTAACCAAGGAGAAAATATAGAATGAGCGTGTGGTAATAATTCCATATTAATCCGAATCAATCCATACGCTCCCATTTTTAATAAAATTCCGGCAGATGTACTAGTACTAGCAGTGCATCAAAGATGCAGTCATCGATTCTCCCGAGAGGCCACAATTGCCGCGAGCAAACATATTAATGACGAGGAACGCATTTTTGTTATGCTACTAATACTTGTACTTGCTCTGCTATTCTGCCCCATCCTGGCTGAGGAAGAGCTGTAATTGTCCGTACTTGTAAAGAACTTAAACGTGACAACGGTATGATAATACGATATGATGACAATGGTGCAGTTGTGATTGATCAAGAAGGAAATCCAAAATGAACTCGAGTTTTTGGTGCGATTGCCCGGCGAACGAATAATCATTGAGTCCTCCTCTTTCGGACAACACATACAAAGAGACCCGCCAACAGTCAAATAATTAGTGAATCTCGGAGAGATATTTATATTATATAATTAGTTTGTTTCTCTTCTAGTTTTCTATCTCCCATCTATCTATTTTCTTCGTGAACTTTTTGTACGTCGTATGTCTACCTTTTTTGAAATATTTCCGGTCGTTTTAGTAGACGGAGACGGGATTGTTAGAGGAAGGGAGATAAGCTTAGTCACTCTTATGGTGTTTGACACCTTGATTTATTTTTTTTAATAATAAAGCAAAATAGTTTTGAGACTAAGATTCATGATAATCCCTTCATAATGTTTAGTAAGATTAAGATTATAATGAATTTTGAATTTAAGAAACCATTTGAAATAATTACACAAGATGTTAAATTGATATTTAAGATATTAAACCGTTTGATTCTATTAGAGATAAGAAAACTCAAGCTATTTTTTTTTCTTTTCAAAATCTTTTCGCTTTTAATGTTATTCGACACATTAAGTGATAACATAACCAAGTAATTACCTCTTATTTTTGTCTATCACCATTCTTTTGATTTCAACGTCAGTTTTAAGCTTTTAGCCTAGATGCACCCTGAATTTACAAAAAAACCAAAATGCTAAATTGTAGATCTAAGTGTTGAATTTTTAAAACATCTTGAATCGCTTAAATTGAGACTTTGGTATGTGAGATATGATTGAAACACCACAACTCGCAAATTTGCCAACATCTTTTTTTTTCTTTTTGTCCTTCAATTATCTATGTGCTCACTTCGGTTTAAGTATTTTTGTTGAATTTTTTAGGGATAAAATAAAGGGATAAGTTCATAAAAGTGTATCCAACTTGTCATCAAAAGTTATTGTATGTATTGAACTTCAATTTTTACCTTTTAACGTATCAAACTTTAAAATTAACTCTATTGTGTGTATCATGTTACCTGCTAAGCAGGTAACCTGTAATTTCATTATTTTTGAAATATTTTTATTTAAGAAATATTAAACTAAGGGCTAGATTGTAATTTAAATTGTAACATAATAAGTTGTATAAATTTATATAAACTAGAAGGACCAAAAGGTAATTTAATCTAACATATATTAATATTATTTATATATATTTAATATACATATACATACGCATAGAAAGTCTTCTCCGAGAAAACTTCCGTCCGCCTCGCCGGCAACCATGGAGCTTCCATCTCCGGCACCGTCCTCACCAACAAACCATCTCCAGCGCCCGTCTCCACCAAGCAACAGTACATCGAGACCCCCACCATCTTCGATACCCACTTCCATCACCAATACCATCTCCAAGACGTTTCCGGTCAACATACCTCCATCACCACCATCTCCGGCCACCTCTGCAACACCACCATCTCCGACCCTGTAACCCACCATCTCCGACCCCGCAAACCGTATTCTCCGGTGACCCTGCAACACCACCATCTCCGGCCACCTCTGCAACACCACTTTGCCATCCCTGACCCGTTTCATATACAAGAAATCAATGCTCATTCATTACGTTTTGCCTTAACTAAACTTAATCGATCACCGTAAAACTCAAAAACGACTTTAGGATCACATTTAATTCTTCGATTTAAGCTTAAATCGTACCTTTTAGGTTGACCGATTTTTGGGTTTTTTTTTGTTGAACGGTTTTTCTGCTGGATTTGACTGAACAATGGAGATGGAGATGAAGGATTTCATTGGAATGGAAACACAACAATGGAATTTCGGGCAGGTGCCGGAAAGGTGGGTGCCGGTGGATTTTTACGGCAAGGAAGGGGGAAGGGGACGAAGGGGTTAAACGATGATACCCTTATTACTATTATTATTATTATTATTATTTACAATTATTTTAAATTCAGTTAAATACATATCATCATACAGTCAGCATCCACATCATCAAAATTGGTGCCACATCAGCAGGTAACCTGCTATAACAGGTTGGATACATACAATGAAGTTTTTTTTAAAGTTTGATACGTCAAAAGGTAAAAATTGAAGTTCAATACATACAATAACTTTTGGTGACAAGTTAAATACACTTTTCTGAACTTATCCCTAAAATAAATAATCATACATATTCAAATATTTGTCAGCTTACAAAACAAATAGACTTATTGATTCAAACTCCAACAACACCTCTTAAAAATCAGAAAGTGAAATTAGACTTCGACATCTATTAAGAAACAAGCATTACTTTAGTGTATTTTTGTTTTTCTGAACATGTATTTTTACAAGCTCTGTTTTTTTTTTTTTTTTTTTTTTTTTTTTTTTTTTTGTAACAACTGTGAATCATTTCATATTAATTTATATACACCTTGATTAATACCAAAGATGCAGGTGGCTGCCCAATGTCGTTTGTTGCGGGCGTTTCTTTCCTGTACTCTCCTAGTTCGTTGTTTTGGCTTTAAGGTGTAGGGAGCTCCTGGGTTTGTTTTGTTTTTTTTTTTTTAACAGCAAAAAAGCTCTTGGGTTTGTTTTGGTGTTTTTGTTGTGTGGTATATAATATTTTTGCCTCTCAGAAAAAAAATACCAAAGATATTAAGAGCATTTTTAAGAGCATTGCTAAAATAGAAAATTTTGAAGTCTTTTCTTAATATAGAGATGTCTCCAAAATCTCTAAGAGCATCTCCAATAGATTTTCTATATTTTTTCTTAATTAGAAAATGAAATGTCAAAATTTCTAAAACCTTACTTTTTCATCTCCAACGGTGTTTTTATTATAGAGATTTTATCATCACTTATATTATTAAAATATACATTACATTTATTATTTCAATAAGTTTTTAAAAACTTTTAAACAATCAAATTATATTATTGGTGAATGATATTAAAATAATATTTCTCTCTATTTTTAGAGATTTAAGAGATTTCTCTATATTTAGAGATTTTTTCTATTTTTTCTATTTTAAATAATAAGATAGCAAAGCTGTTGGAACATTTTAGCTACCCAAAACCTATCTTTTTGTTATTTTAGCAAAGCTGTTGGAGATATTATAAATGATGAGAAAGAAACATTATTTTAATGTATTTCACTAATGACATAATTTATTATTTAAAAGTTTTTGAAAAATTTATTAAGATAATAAATATAATATATATTTTAATAATATAAATAATAATAAATTATCTAAAATAACAAAACTTTTGGAGATTAAAAAAATAAAATTATAAAGATTTTAATCTTTTATTTTATATTTAAAAAAAATATACTAAAATTATTGAAAATGCTCTAAACTTCAACATGACAAATTTTCCAATTTCCACTCTTTCCTAAAAGAACTTTTGCATATATGGCATTTGGAGAGCTTGTCTATCAATAAGAATTTAACTAACCTTCTAGGCCTTTTAAATTATGAGGATTATGGAGGGTCTTAAAATTCAAACTTTATATTAATAGGAAGTGGTATTACAACCTCAAATCCCTACAACTTGGTTGCAAGACATTTATATCAAATTAAATTGTAATATGTCATGATAATTTATATTTTTTTGGTTGTGTAGAAACAACATTTCATTTATTTGCATTACTTTTAGTCCGTGCATTTTCCATATTCGTTGGACCACACTTTTCACCTTCGATCAAGCTTCAAACACGAGTATTGACTCGAAGGCCGAATTCTATGGTAGAGAAAATTGTAATAATTGCATCTCCTTTTACAAACAAATTTGTTTTTTAACTTAAATTTAATTGAATTGAATGTAATTAAAATTAAAACTTGTCTATTTTAAAGGGTTTTATTTCTCTTAGAAAAACAAGATTAAACAAACTAGAAGGAAAAAATACCTAAAATTCATGGTTTATTGGTTTGGATGTTAAATATCATTAACCTCAAATGATTTTTTTTTTCAAACAAGCATTTTTTTTTGCAAAACAACAAAACAAAAAATACATGCCAACATGTACTAAAAACGAAAACGAAAAGCTCAAAAGCAGTGTATAAGGCACAAGCCGTCCAGCAAAACAGAAACGAAATACTACTGAAGTAAGCACTAAGAGGGTGTTTGGGATTCCATTTTGAGTTTAAAAGTGCTTTTTACCAAAAGTCCTTATTGACTTATGGTGGTGGGGAAAAGGAGTTCTTAAAAAGGTGTTTGGATTAGCTTTTTGAGATGGTGAAGCTCATAAGTCAATAAGTTATTTTTAAAAAAGTGTTTGGCTTTGCTTATATGTGTAAAATGACCAAAATGTCAAAAAGGAGTTTCAAGAAGTCAATAAGTTAGGATTTTGCTACTTCTCAAAAGTTCCATTTCCTTCCTTGTCAAAAAGGAGTTTCAAAAAGTCATTTTACATTGCCAAACATCTTTTTAACTTATTGACTTCTTGAAGAAGTCAATAAGTCAATAAGGAGATTTATAATGGAAACCCAAACACCCTCTAATACTACAAGTTGATGAATACTTTTAGTACACCTTAAAAGTTACAACTTATAATTATAGCATATAAAAATTGTAAACTTATTTTTGATTGGTAAGACTTTATAGAAAACTATATTGAGGTAGTCTAGGTTTTCTTTTTTGAGAACTTTTGAACAATAATTTATTATTTAGAGGCTCTTATTGGAGTTACTATTCAATGTGGTTGTAAAATAAAATATCAAAACTTTAAAAAATAAAGTCTTTTGGTATAATTAACCGATTAAGGGGGCGTTTGGTTAGGGTTATTGAGGGGTTAGGAATGAGAATGAAAATGAAAACTGTTGTTTGGTTTGATATTATATAGTAGAATCATTCCTGCAGATTGGGGGGGGGGGGGGGGGGGATGAAATTTTTATTTCTACTTGGTTTTTTTTTTTAATGCATTGTTCCCTCTATAAATGTTAAATAAAATATCTTTTGTATTTTTAAGTTGAAAAAACACATTTTTTATAATATGAAGCAATTTTTCATTGATTATACTGGTATAACCAAACAACATCTATCCAATGCTCATTCCTATTCCCGTTCTCTTGTATTCCCATTTTCATTTTCATTCTCATTCCCTGAAATGAACCAAACGCCCCTAAGTTTTGAAAATGTTAAGAGCATCTCCAACGGCTTCTTTAAAAATTCTCTAAAATGGAGAATCAAAGTTCAAAAATCTCTATGGTAAAATGCTTTCAACTCCAATAGATTTTTCATTTTGGAGATAACATCATTACTTATATTGTTAAAATATTACGTATATTTAATAAAATATTGTTTCTCTCTCCTAAAGATTTTATTTCAAAAGTTTTTATGGTTGAACATATACAAAAAAACCATCTCTCTCATAGTAATCATTTTTGAAGATTTTTGGAGAGTTCTCATAGTAATCGACCTCGGGCTGCATGCTTTAGCAGTCGGGCTTCGGCCCAAAATTGTTGAGGATTAGTCTGGCCCAATGTGGTCTGCAATACCTCTTCCAAAAAAAATATGTTTTTTTCTTCTGAATGATGCATTCTTGGCATTATTAGAACAAAAATGAAGACCATTAGTAATCTGATTATAATGTACAATGTTTTTTTTTAATATAATGGGTGCGACAAACAACAGTCATGTTAGAATAGGTTAAAGAAAGCAATCATAATTTCTGTTACTACCACTTAAATTGTATTTCTATTCGGTTGGCTCAAGTATGCATCGAGTATCATAACTATGTTCAGAATCTAACGAAAGAAACAAATCCAAGCATCCAACAAAAATGACACCTTCCTATTCCTTGGATTCCAATTACAAAGATAAAGATGGACTATGGTAATATTTGAATAATTAGAAAAGTTCAATGGTATATATATATATATATATTGAGTACAAAAGAAAACGTTCAATAGTAAAATGTGATCAAACAGAATAGTTCGTTACCCTTAAAAGTCATTTAGCATGCCATGTAAACATGTGTTAAATAATTGTTACGTAATAAATCAAACTGGGAAAACGAGTTATGACTAGTCATAAAGGTATTATGTAAACACTTATAAAAAGTTTCATAGTATATTGAACACAAAAAATAATTAAATGGTAACATTTGTTCAAAATGATAAGTTAGTCATTAACCCTAAAACCTCCTTTTATCATATAACTAATAGGTTTGAATTCCACATGTATTATTAATTTCTTTAGTGTTGTACTTATCCATCACCACCTAAAATAGCTTAATTTAGCTGGTTCTAAAAGGTGCTTTTTAAGAACTCCATTTACTAGCATGTTAAATTAAGAAAATATAATGGGTCGAAAAATGTAAGTTGACAGTTAAAAACAATTTATTTGATAGTGCAAAAGATGAATGGAAACCATTTATGTTATACTTTTCATGCTTTTTCTATATACATGTTTTCTTTGACTTTAGGGGATGATCTCTATATATATTGGTTTTGTATCCCGTTATTGATCGTATGGTTTTCAACTTAATCCTTCTTCACAAATCTCTTTCGGTAAGTACTTTCTTCGATTTCTTTACGTAGTATCATTTTTGGCTATTAACGTTCAAGTTTCTTACTCATCTCGTTATTATCTTTTTTTTTTCCTTTTTCATGATTGCGAGTAGCTTTTTATAAGGTAATATCATCTTGATAGTTGTCTAATTTTAACTTTTGAAACTTCTATATATTACCGTAATTGGAAAAGATATTGCTAACTTGGCTACTTTTTAAAAAATATATTAAGCCCTTTATGGGTTTGAGGAATGAGTGACACATATGGGAATGAGGGAGGTAAAGAGAGAGTTGGATCATTTTGGTATTAATTTGTTAATGGGGACAAGTAAATAAACCTGACTTATTCATATAGCCATTTCGGGTTAATGGCTTAATGATTAGACCATAAATAAACACTACTATATTTTTTTTGGAACAGTAGATTAGAATTAAAAAACGACTAGCAAGAAGCTAGCAAGAGTCACATATTACAAGCAAAGACAGGGTTTTGCAGCCAAACCCCCAATTCAACTTACAATTTTTCTTCCTATTGTAAATCCAAAAATATGATCTACCAATTATATCCTCAATAATACTTGATATGTTAGGTTTCACCGTTCCAAAAATCTGGATATTACGGAAGTTTCATATTACCAAAAAGTTGTAATAAAATAAACACTACTGTATGGTTGAGCGATTAAGCCGCTCAAACCATTAAGCCCATTAAGATGTAAGTAAACAACCTCTTAGCGCATGTTTGTTAGCAACTTAATAAGTTTAATTAACTCATAGCTTATTCAGTTAACTATACATGACTGTTTGGTAATGGCTTATGATATATAGAAAATAATTTATTTGGCAAGCTTCTAGACAGTGGCGGATCTAGAATATTTGAAGAGTGAGGCACACATTAATTAACATTTCCCACAGTGGTAATAACATGGATCCGCCCCTCCTAGAAAATGACGTGTGTGTAAAGAGAGAAGCAAATGAGAAGTTGATTTTTGCAATAATATGAGAAGTTCTAAGATCATATGTGATTGTAAAAAAAAAATTTGAACAATAAATAACTCACACACACATTCCGACACGAAGTCGAGGAGGTATCTGGGATCCATACGGGCACCCGACTAATCCTCGACGATCATAGACCAACCCGAAAGCCGATCTATGGTCAAGGTATCGCGACATACTCACCCCATGAATCGAACTCGGGTAGACAAGGATGCCATCCACTGTTTCTCCCAAAGATGTTACCAACCACTAGGCTACTAATACTTTGATTATGATTGCAATTAATATGAACATTTAATGAATGCAACCAGAGGCCGGCAAGAAGGTCACCCGATATATGTTTGCCAATGCATTATGTGTTTAATGATATATGAAAAGTCATGTGCAATTACATACAAATCTGCTAAAGGTTGCATGACTACAAGGCCCAATTGGGGTAAACAAAAAGATGGAAATATGAAAGTTTAACCTCATGACAAATAAAAATATATCTCCATTTCGACAACTAACTCTTCATCGCGGCGAATTATGAATTCTTCACACGGATTACATTGATCGATCGACCATATCGATCACATATATGCATATAATATATTGTATATGTACATTTGGTGTTGTATTTCATATGTGAATAAGTATTTGTCTAAAGTGGAATGAATTTATGTGCATTTGTTGTTATATTCCATATGTTTATGGGTATGGTGTAATTATTGAGTCGAGACAGCTCGTGAGCTACTTAAAACCGACTCGAAAAATAACCGGAATCGACTCGATTTGAACTGAGTCAGCTCAAGCTACTCTAATAGGGTTTCGAGCCTAGTTTCAGTTCGAAAATACTCGGCTCGTTAGGCTCGCGAGTCGTATCGAGCTCGTAGCATATTACCATCTTACCCTTTTATGCATAAGTGAATTACATTTTTACTCATAGTATATAAGTAAGGAAAAAAACACTAACCTATTTCCACTCCCTTCTCAATTTATACATCTGCTATTGGTGTATTGTATTTAATTGGATTTTACCTAAGTCGAGCCGAGCTCGAGAGTATCGAGTATTTATTCCTGTCGAGCTTGAGCTTGAAAATTAATGCTTGACCAAAGCTCGAATCGAGTTTCAAGCTTCGAGTAATGGAATCGAGTCGAGTTTCGAGCTTCGAGTAATGGAACCGAGTCGAACTCGAGATTGGCACAGTGATGGCTCAGCT